>JAODIE010000010.1:3509210-3532046 GCA_027575565.1 Diploeciton nevermanni
ACAATCCAACAATTACTGCGGTTGATGAGAATATTCTTTGAAGACCCATTACTAGAACAAGGTAGTTTCAATATACATTTTATATACATTTTCAAGTTTGTTCACATAATTATAAATGTACTTACATTTTTTGCAAAAGAAGAAGTAGTAAATCAATGAAAAGACTAAAAGTAACCCTTTCATTGGATCTTGCAGATGACAGAGTACTCTCTTCTTGTCCAATGCATAAATAATTAGGAACCCACTTGCTGCCAAGAGTACAGCTACCAAGAGTAGTTCTTTATACTTAATGGGAGTTTTAGAATACTTGATGTTGTTAATCCTTGGGCAGAATCTCTGGTTCAATAGCAGCACCAACAGAATAAATAGCAGGCTAAAACTTGTGTTGAATAATAATATAGTGTATGCATTGCCTCTAATATCCATTGATGCCTGATATATTGGCAGGAGTATCAATAAAACTGAAGATGACACAATCAACAACACTTTGACTAGCATAAACTCAACTGTTGTATGTGATGCATAGCTGAATGTAGTATGGCATTGTTCTTCATTTTGTTTGTCAAGAGATTGGCAAGTGTCTTCACTTTCAGTCGTAGACTCATCATCAGATGCTTGAAGAAGTTCATCATTATCCTCTTCTTCCATTTTTATTAATCTAAAAACTCTAAATCACAATCAGAAGGTTAATAGTTTCAGGTAAAAGTTATAATTATAATTTTAAACAATTGTGAGTATGTTGTTAATTACTAATATGAATGATAAAGCATTTTAGAAAGCAATGACGAATCGAAACAATTGAAATTCGCAAATGAAAACAAACACACCACAATGACTAACCTTAAAATATCCTGCAGAGCGAGGACAAAATCCGAATCTTGATCCTGCTCCGTCGAATATCTTACGCAGATTAAGCCGTGGTTGTAGGATTAGCTTGTGCTCGAGTGTCGTATCTGTTGGCTGGTAATGAACGCTGCTGTGCCGCGTAATTATGTATTAATTAAGTCGTTTCGTCGCGCTGCGCTCTCCGCGACGTCGTTCGTCTGGCTGGTGCCGTACGACTTGCGCCGTGCCTCGTGTTTTTTCAGACGACCCGGGTGCGAACGGCGCTAGGGCGTCCTTGTCCCGGCCATCATCCCTCTTGCAACCCGACGCTCAACAGGACGCGCGCCGTGTGCCTCTTGTATACCGCAAATTTTCGATTTACGTCACATATTCAATCACGCAGGGGCGGTGGGTAGATGGGGTCGTACTGTGAATGGATGTTGTTGGGCGCTAAAGCGGCTAGGACCTCAGAAGCGTCATGTAATTAATTAAATTCCATTAAGTCGTTCTTCCATAATTTATCTCAATGGGTAGGATCATTGCTCACGGCTGTAACCAGGCCGTAATGAATGTTGCTTTTCATTAAACTTTTAACAATTAACACAAAAGAAACAAAAGGCCGAATTTCTAAAGCTTGCTTATTATTATAGTTAACATTTTTAATAAAATGTACTACACAGGGAAGCAGCTGCATGAAAATATTCAATAGGTCACAAGTTCAAGGGCTCCTTCTCACTTGGAAAACTTTATTAAAGTTCAAAAATAGTATTCATGGGTATGAGCATCACAATAAAATAAATTACGCTGCTTAAATTAAGATCGGTAGCTTCGGAATTAAAAAAAATGCTACATTTGTTGGTGCATTAAAATTTACTTTCATTGCTTCTATATGCAAAATTTATGTTGTCAGATCTATGCTGCAGTTGGAATTCGCTCCCCCTTCCTTCTCGATAAACATTGTTCCCCATTTTCTCCCCACCGGCAAAATGTTCATTTATCTGGCCCAATGTCTTCCCCTCCGTTTCAGGCAGTATGAAGTACAACACAACCAACGTCAAGAAGGACATCGCCGCATGTGTGAAGAACATTCCTGGAAGAGTCAACACCCCAACGAACCATAAAAACGTTTTGTTTGTTGCGAAACTTATAATGTATGTGAAGGCACCGCAAAGTCCTGCAGCAGCTGCGCGGGTTTCATTGGAGAACACTTCCCCCGTGAGGATCCACGGCAAGATGCGAAGACCAAGATGAGACATAAACGCAACACCGATTAAAAACGTCATCGGGATCCAATTGTTGGCACTTCCTAAATCAGGCGTGGGGACAATTGTGTTGTTGACTGATGCGGTCGCATTGGCTTTGCCTTGAATTATTATCTGTGTAAGGCCATTAATTTGCGCATAGATGGCAACAACGGCAAAGCAAACACCAATGCCAAGGACGGATACGAAATTCAATAGACGTTTGCCAGTATAGTGAACCAATGCAGTGGATAAAATTGAGCCCAATAACTCAACACAGCCAAGTATCACGGTTGCGAAATATCTGTCAATCGGTGCATTCACACTTTGGAACAAAGGCACTGCATAGGTTTGTAGGGTGGTCATGCCAGTGGTATGACTGAAGAAGAAAATAACGGCAACGAGTGAAAATGGCCAAAGGAATTTTTTTCGAGTGAAGAGTTTAATGGTTTCCAATTTACTAGTCTTTTTCGCATCACGTTTAGGTTGAGGACGTGGAGGTCCATTAAGGGAAACCACATTCACAATGCCATTCGCTTCAAAAGCCGGATTATCTTGAGCGTGATCACCATTGGAAGTTTTGACTTCCCGATAGATTTGTTTGTATTCCGGTTCAATCTCATCTAAATCAGTCCAACCTCTTAACCAAGCTAGTGACTTCCGAGCGTCAAGAAGGCGATTGTGCGCGATTAACCAATGCGGTGATTCGGGAACAAAAAAGATTAATATGAAGGACATAACGTTGAATATGCAACTGATAAGTGCGACCGTTCTCCAAGGGAAGAAGGTTCCAAGAAGAAACATGATTAAAACTCCTCCTATTACAGCCATGCTGCTAGTTGTTGAGAGTACTCCTCGGAGATGAGGTTGCGTGATTTCAGCTACATACGTCAAGACCTACAACAGATCAATAATTGATTAATGATGTAGGTCAGGATTGTAATGCAATTACGTACTGGTGCTTCGAGGAATCCTCCAGAAAATCCCGTCATTGCCAAGGCAACAAACACCTGCCACTCGGCGTTACAAAACCTGAAGAGTAACCAAGCAGCAAGGAACGGTAAATTAACAACTTGCATTGCTTTCTTTCGGCCTATAGCCTGTGAGATTGGTCCAGAAACAATACTTCCGATTGGTACGCAAATTAAATTGACTGAGCCAATCCAAGATATTTCTTCAGGCGACATATTGAATGTTTCGTCGGGTGCCAATAGTCCTGGGATTAAGATTGTGGGAAAACCTAAGGTCATTCCGAACGCCACTAGCAGAATATTTTTCACAGACACGGCAAGGACTTGGGGGAGTGTTTGTATCCACATTGATTTTGGCGGTTTGGATAAGCCCATTGTTGCGTTTCTGTAAACAGCAAAAATAAGGCAAATTACCAAATGATTGTTGAAATGAACAGACAAGAATAAGGCTTTGTTTGAAACTAGCGTGGAAGTAAAACAATTTCATTAATTGTGTCTAGAGCTATTGCGTCATTCAGTTCTCTGCAATTTAGCTCGCATTACATTTGCCATTATGTTGTTATAAAAATTTTAACTAACATGTTTGTACATATTTTGGGAAGACTCATGTCAAAGCAATTCCGCTTTGTTACACCTGCGTCAAGGTCAGCAGTAAATTACATAAGTGATGAGATTGGAAGTAAAATGTGATGTTTTAAACCTAAATTGAGGTGAAACTCATTAGTTTGTTAGACAGTTTGTTCGGGAGTGTAATGGGTGTTTTATTGACTTGATAACCTTTATGAATGTGGATATTTTTGAATAATTAGTTAGAATTTATTGCCAGAGTTAATTTATTTAATTTGATTACAATGGAATATTTGCTTCAGACATAACTTAGTGTTCAACAAATAAAGACTAAGGTGAAGGGTGTGGCACATGTTATATAAAATTTCATCCTGGATCCAGGTGCTTTGTTATTAATGGAGTTAAATTAAATATTATCGACACTGTGCAACTTTAAATCTTGTTAAAACGGTTTTAAATTTCTTCAGTACACAGAATACATAAGACACTTCGCAAACAAGATCAACGACATACCCATTTAAGGCAATATATTTTAGAACACTGTTCTTGCAAGAATATGCTATTAGAACTAACTAATTTTGATAAAATCAATCTTAAGCGAAATATTCTGATTTCTAATAACCAATAACAAATAATTACAAGCCAGCAACTCGATACATTTCAATCTTAAAAATGTATTTACATTCCTTAAACATTGCCATCACGAAATTCACTTCTTCCACATCTATCTACTTGAAATTTATGCATTCTTCAAGCTCAAGTTAGAAGCAAAAACGTAAAAAATGGCAGACACTCTCCCAGGTCAGGTGTACAATTTCACCTTAAATGGCTTAGCGAAAATAACTAATGTTGATTTTGCTTGAGCTATGATATGTGAGACCTTCGCCAGTTGTGAGCATACATTTATTGGGTGCTATATTTTTTCTCAGTACTTTGAATGAAACGAGGTCGCTGTTTTTCGTAGGATCATAAATATCACGAGAACATGAACTTGAGATAAAAAACGTACAAAAAGCAAAGATAGTAACAACTTCTATCAGAGACATACTGGTGCAATTTAAATGTATTCTACAATTAACATTGAAAGCAATTTACGAAAGTAGTTAGCATAGCAATGAAACTCTAATGTCATTGCAAGAGAAATACTACTACTACTTTTGTTAAAAATACTTGGAACCAATGTCAGCACATTTGAAACAATTACCTTTCGATCACCAGTATTCCACAATGTGTATTAAAACGCCACGAGCTTAGTTATTTCAAATTACACTTTCACGTTTGCTATCAACTTAACTTAAGTGACAAATATTCATCATCACCCTATTGATCATTCGCGAAGATAGTCTCTTCATCAAATGCGCACTTGAAATTTATTGGTAGGTATTTAACATATCCCGAACGATTGAACTGCACTGGATCGGATCGATATTGTTGGTCTCATTATTGTCTGCCTTATTGTTGACACTTGTTGATAATCTACTTAAGTCGTCAGTAGTCCACAACGTCAACAAAGATTAGTTATTCATAAATGTTGACTTGTAAGATTATTAACAAGCGATAATCGTCACGTTTTTTTCGCTTTCGTTCATAATAATCATTGAACTAATGAGGTTCTTGACTGAATGTAGAAAATTCCTCATTGGGTCATGATAATCATTCAACCCAACAATTATATTTAGGTTTGTAAAACAAGTATGATTGTTGTTGTTCAATGAAGCCTTGTAATGAATTTAAATGTTTATTGACTTGTAGGAAAGTTTATTCTTTAGTGATTTTACTAGGTTTTTAGTTGATTGTTGCGGTTTAAGCCGTTAATTACTTATTGCCTTAATAGTACATGTTGATGGAGTTATTTTTGATTGCGTTGATTATGCACGACGTGTTTGTCGATTGCAATGTGGATTTGCAATCACGCCACGATGAACAAGAGGATAAAAAAACATCAATTCGAGGACGCAAGTGCGGTTGTAATTTCACTTTTTCTGCTTTACACTCTTATATATTTTGTGCCTATCACCTACTTCGTATACTCAGTTACACTTAATTCAAAATTATTATTACATTTAAATTAGTCTAAGTATGTTACTTTCAATTTCGAAGAAGAGGAAACGTTTCTCTGCGACCTTTATTGTCATTTAACACGTTTATCACTGATCGCTTTCAAACGACTTCGTACAGACAAAACTCGTTTGCATCAGTTACTCTTGATTGTTCAGTCACTTAAGTCACCTCACATCACGTTACTTAAGCCGAGGTTGACTAACAGTGGGCTCCACACGCTGCACTAAGCACGTTTGCAATCGGTAATAAACCGAGAGAATACTTTCTATTTGCTATGTGAGTGGAACCGACGGCGTCACCGCCTCCACCTCCATCAGTAAGCACCACTTTGACTCCCATCTGGGCTCCTGAGGTTTATGATGAGCACGTTGAATTGTACGCATTTGGAATTATCAATTTGATGTCGTTATTGCAATGTAGGTTGAAGAACAATGATTAATTCAATAATGCACTTGCATGTTTGCTGAAATGTGATTATTGTTAAGTAGGTACTATAAGCCAAGTTAAAATTTTAACGACTAACTTGCGGCACAATAAATTAACGATAAAACAATTCCCCAATTCTCTAGACCGTCCAAACTACCGCAGAAATACACCTCGAGAATCATTAGATTCGTATTTACGACAAATATTAATTAATTGTTTTTTCCGTATTTCTGAACGTGTAATTAATACCAAATAGTGTTTGAATAAATTTGAAATATGTAATAAATAGCATTGGTTTTAACTAGGTGACTAGGTGACATGGTACGTTGAATATATTTTCCCCAACAATCAAGCTCCATTTGCCGACTGTTTTCTGAGACAATTTACAATAAGTTTGAAGCATTCGATAACGCTTTTTGTGTTGTGTTTGTTTGTTTGTTGCAATACAGTTGTGTTGTGTAAGTAAAGTCTAGTAAAATCCTTGTAAATTACTTGGTAATTCTCGTAATTCTCTCGTGTTACTATTAATGCATAAAGACTTCTATTATTTATAAGCGATTATTATTTTTAGCTTCATAATGCAAATGCGATATTTGCAGTAAGTTATGGCTCGTACATAAGTTTGTTTTAAGCCTAATTAATTTAAAAATGAATGTTTTGGAATTTGAACTACATGTTTTAATACAATAACAATGTTCTGTACATGTTGTTCATAACAACCTCTGAATGGAATTGAACTCCCATTCTGCAATTGTTTCCAAAGTGCTTGGAATTAAGTAGATAGTTTGCTTTTTCGATTAAAGTCAAATTTGCTGAGAGGCTTTTTACCAGATGATCATTTTTCGTCCGCTAGCTGCAAAGCAGTAATTATCATTGCTTTAAACCTAATTGTTTCTTTGATATGCAAAGGAATATTTGTAATATTTGCTTTCAATGTTGTACAAGTGGACATTGCAGATTATGTATAAATTTATTACTTGCTGACACTTAGGAAATTATATCAATTTAATCAGATTTTCAAAGTAGTGTTAACAAATTGTCAACTACATTAGGTGAGTGCTGGTGAAATCAATTTATTGTTGTTGTACCGTTAATTGTATTCACAAACTGTTTAATATTAATTACGTTATTTAAAATTAGTTTAACACTTACGTGGTATTCATATATTATTTAGATATTATTTTAAAAATCTTTAGCAAATTAATAAATTTTGCATGCGATTGAAATTAACCTATCTCCTACGATTAACATTTAACCTCCAGGAAAACATATTTACGGAAAAATATGTAATCGTATGATTTAATTTATTTGTTATTGGAAAACAATTTAAATTTAGACAAGAACTTCGACGCTGAATCCGAAATTAACCTAGATACTAACAGAATAACGACACATTTGAATTCTGGAGGAAGTTGTAAATAAATATGCCAAAACCATTATTCGATATGGCCCTCACGCTTGTGTTTATTTGCTAAACAGTGTAATTAGAGAAAAACATTGCTGGAAGAAGCTATATATATATATATATATATATATGTTATATATAATTATTTATTGACACGGCATTTTCTATTATAGTTGCCCTCAAAATTCATTCACTGCCTAAAATACTGTTTTATTTAAATTATGTGTTTTAGCTCGGCAAGCAAATCTTGACATTAATAAAAAAAAAGTTAAAATAAAGCACTTCTTAGCTTAGTACGCATAATAAAAATCATGTTTAATTTCACTATTTATGAACAATTGATAAGAAGCGTTCAGGTTTTCTATGACATTAAAACAATTCTGAAGTTTTGTTTTCATAAGTTATGGCTATACTTGATGGTGTCAATCGATAGTGAAATTGACAATTTTGTGAATTTGTGAACAGTCGTTCAATAATAGTATATTTCTTCTGATTGCATTTCTGTTTACCGTTAATATTGAAAAAAACTTATTACCATAAATAATTCCCTATAATTCCAATAATTTTGATGCACAAAGAAAACGTTGAATTTTTTATGTCAAATTCTACATATTCAGGAAAATCTATAAAAATTCGATGTCAAGCTTGACATGTTTTACTATTTGATATTTTAAACAGAATATTTCACATTTTTTTAAACGAATGCTTTAATTAAAATTTCTTACATGATTATTTCCACTCATCTTAATCATTTCAATCTTATCAGTTTGAAAATACAGAATGAGACTAGTTGAATTGGTCTGCACGAATAAGTATGAATCATACTAAAAACTAAATTAAAATTTATCAACTTCTCATATGGTAGTTGATAAGTTTTAATGTAGTTTTTAGTCACGTACTAACAAAGGTAATAATAAAAAGTGTGAGAAATTATAACCAGCCTTGTTCAATGTTATGATTGTTATAAACCTTATAGCTCTACAAACTGAGCTATTATGCCTATTGAAATCGCCGGTGTTTATTTACTCCTATGTGGTAGTGTGGAAAAACAATAGCGTCGCATCTCACGAATGTTAATTAATTCATCACGTGTGCAGGATGTTCGATGTATGTTTTTATGTGCTATTAGGAAGATCGAGGCACTCTAATATTTTCAAATAACAGACCTCCAGAATACAGGCGAAATGTGCTTGAGTCAATATTTAACGTCTCTTTGCATTGGGCTGGAAGTTAAATTAGGGCTAATTAACGGTTTATTTCAATGCCATTTAGTGATGACATTGTGACGGTATTTAGTTTATTTGTACTAAACGCAGTATAGAATATGTTCTTTTTGTTATTTATTTTAATCTTAAAAATGTGTTGTGAGGTTCTCAACTGTTTGCATTGCTTACGGAGATTCAACATAGGCAACCACCCATACATGATATTTTAATGATATAAATTAAATTCTGGCAATTGTTTCATTTCGTGGAGATAAATAAATGAGAACTATGAGAAACAATACCACAGCTTTAATAAACTATTAACAAACAATGAACGAGAAACGAATATAACTTGATCAAATATCACTCAAAATATCAAATTTCTTGTAACTGTTTGGTCCAGTTGTGCTCGTACCCAATCGATCTAAATTAATCATATATTCATCATAGGAGCTCATTCTTCGCATTGTTCTAATAGTGTATGTTGGATAATTATTTCCTTCTACATTCTCATATTTGAAGGTTTGTTCATTATAATTATTACATTCGCTCCTATCTTCACAAGTACTTTCATATTCTTTAAGATCTTTATTGTTATTCCTCTCAACACGTTCTGTATCATTACATGAAGCTTTTTTACTTGAAGCATAATAAGCACAAATCTCCTCCAAAGATTTGCCTTCCGTCTCAGGCATGATGCAATAAAGAACACATCCTCCAATCAGTAAGGATATCATATACATGATGAATACTCCATTAAGGGTGAACGTTTTGACAAACGTGTAGTACATTTTATTCGCGAAGAATCCAAACAAGTATCCACTCGCTGCAGAAAGACCTGACGCGATTGAGCGTGTCTCAGGTGTGAAGACTTCCCCAATCAAAATCCATGGCAGTGTTCTTAAACAACAATGTTGGAAATAGCAGTATGCAAAAAGGCCGCACATTGGAATCCATTTATGCTCTTTTCCTAGAGATCCGTAGCTATAAATCGGTATTGAACTCAATGACAACATGCTCAACATCATGGTGACAAAGAGCAATTTGCGTTTTCCCAGAAATCTAATTAGGGAAATGCAAGTAATGCATCCAAATAACTCAAAGACTCCCATAAAAGTAGTTGCTTTATATTTGTCCATCGGTGCATGGATATGATGAAAGATTTCCACCGCATAGGTTTGCACATTGGTAATGCCCGAAAAGTGCCGAAGATAGAAAACGAAGACTACTAAAAAGTATGGTTTGAGAAAGGACTTGGATGTGTAGTTGATACAGCTTGGTTTTAATTTGGCGCCGATGTTTGCAGTGTTGTCTATGAAAGCTTTTATTGATTCGAATTCTTTCTGAATTTCCGAATCTTCTCTACAAACCCAACCTCGGAGCCAAGCGAGTGCAGCTTGAGCATCTTCATTACGATTCCTTCTGATTAACCAATATGGTGATTCTGGGATAAAAAATAGAAGATTGATTGAAATAACTGGGACCAGCAGAGCAATTTGGGCTACTGAACGCCAGTAGTAGATAGTTCCAAGAAAGAATGAAGCCAATGTGCCTATAATAGTGAATAATGTGCTGGTAGAGAAGAGGAGTCCTCTCAGGTTTGGTGTAGTTACTTCAGAGACATATGTTACCACCTGGAATATAAAACAAATCAATATAATTAACTAATTGGGATGTGTCAGTAGAGGATTTTTAATCGGATTTATAAATTATCACACTTGCACAACCCGTTATTACTCCAGACTATTATTATGTCAAGAAATGAAGATGGCGAATTTGTTTTATCTTATTTCTTTCTTGTGTGATCATGTTGGTTGCGAAAAGTAATTTTAAACATAGCAGTATATCTTCATAACAAGTACAATAACAATTGAAATAAAAAAAAAAAAAACAATACCTACTGGAGCTTCAATCACACCCAATAATGTTCCAATTATAGCTAGCCCTACATATAAATGCCAGACTTCAGTTGAATATCTGAAGATTATCCAAGCTAAAGCAAGAGGAACATTGGCCATTTGCATTGCTCTCCTGCGACCAAACTTCTCCGAATAAGGTCCAGATAAAAGACAGCCAATTGGAACGAAGATTAAATTTATAGCACCTAAAATAATAGATTTAGTCATAGTTCTAAACACTCAAGTTTGTTAATTTTTACTAATCCATGATAACTCGTCCTGAGTAATACTGAAGTCAGATGTGGAGTCTTCTAATCCTCCAATCAGTACTGTAGGAAAACCCAATGTCATCCCAAAACCTATTAACATCACATTCTTTACAACCACCGCCAAGATTTGGGGCAGATTTCTCCAAAAACTTGTTGTTGTTGTCAACATATTGGCAATTAAGTTTGGATTTCTTATATTTCTACAAGTCAGAAGTTTAATTAACACTGAATACAAAATAAAAATAGTCTGATCTCATGGTAAAGCTTCTAGAAAATATTTATTTTTGATCAATCAAATATAAACAAGAAACATAAGATTATATTCATTAATTACTTACAGACGCGGACTAATTGCAGTAGAGCGGTTCATTGTGTATTCAATTTTATTAATTTATAAAAATCTATTTATGATTTCTTATGTTTTAATTGAATGTAGGTTTCTTTGTTTATTGATGTCAGTGTTACAGTTTGGTTGTTTGTAATGAAACTAAAACGTGTTTGGCATCAAGTGTTCATGGCAAGTTTTAAGTGTCAAAAATCAGTTTTGTCGACAATTTAACTTGAAGAAAAAAATCAAAACGTTTTCTTGGAGGCGCCGGGTATCGATCCCGGTACCTCTCGCATGCTAAGCGAGCGCTCTACCATCTGAGCTACGCCCCCTCTCGCAAGGCAGCCGCAAACTAAAGTCTATCGAATTATTTATATATTTAAAAAAATTATTTTAAATAAATTGGATAGTACTGAAGAACAGTATACTGAAGAAGGCAACATGCCGAAAACGTTTTACAAATCAATTTTAAGTAAGTGTTATAGTGCAATTTTTCAACAGTATGAATCTTAAACACTTCGTGACCACACTCAACAATACTTTAAATTGAATAGGTAAATTTATTATTTTTTATTTATTTATTATGTTCTTTGATGTTAGACTGGATGTGTGACTTGTGAATGTGGTCGAAAGCAGTTTATAGTGTGAAACCTGATTTGCTTATTTTACATTATTGTTGTTGAAATGCCAATAGTACTGTTGCGACTGTCGCTTTACGAAACTTCTCCGAATACACCCGAATGACAGGCCTAATTGAAAGTAACGCCCTAGTGTTGCCAACAGTTTGCATTCATTTGTCGTCTCGGTTGTTTTATTTCGTGTTGATGTATCTAGCATATTGTTGAAGATTGTTGCTTACTTTTCGACCTAATATACCAAATATGGGTCACAAAACACTGCTAAAATTATAGTAGTGAAATTCTTGCCTAATTATTCTCTGAAATTATTATCTCTGAAAATTATTATTGTTATGTATCTGTATCTGGCGATTCAATCGATTTTATATGCAAACAAAGAAAACAAGTTCCAGTAGAGTATGTTTTATAAAATAAATCTCGCACGCCGCTAAATGTGGCAGAGTGCATTCATATCACCATTAAGTTTACAAACAAACAAATAAAGTCATTGCAATCGGAATATATTGAGCATTATGGTCTGCGTGGTGTGTCCAATAATATCTCTTTCGCAGACGTCGTGGACAAGCAAATTGATGGAATCGCCGGAATTGCACGCAATAACCATTCTTATACTGTTTCCGCGGTTTGCTGCAATCACAATTCCTCCTGGCGCTGCGCCCCACGCGCCACCAATCGCTGCCGGTAGCTCTCTGGTCTAATGGGCAGCGCCCTCCAGAACTCGGCGCGTTCGATGAACAATCCGTCTTCGTTACGCATCTCCCGCGGCGCATCGCCCTCGATGCGGAAATAATTCATTGCCTTGGAGTTGCGTACGGGCTGCCACTTAATGGGGGTTTCAGCATCGTGATCCGGCGTTGGATTGCTGAAAAACAACATTTGTTTCAACCCTCAGCTCACACAAACACGTAAAGCCTGGCCGGAAATTTACATCTTGCGATTTGATCTTGTGAATTTGCTAAATTATGTTCAAATTGCTTGCAGTTGTCTGCCAGACACCGAAAAGGGGGAAAGGTAATCAACACTAAGTACCCGTATTTGGCGAAATTTGTCCACAGTGCCGTCATCAAGTCAGTGACGCGTAGGTCTTTCTCGTCTTTGATTTTGTCAGGAAAAAGTGCGTCGCCGACGGGGAAGAGATACTGCAACTCATCAGCATGGCACACCCCGTAATCATTGACTTTATCACCGAAAATTTCTGAGAAACTGCCAACACCACGATGGGCAAAGAGATAGTAGTAGACTGTTTGGTTAGGAATGTATTTCTTGTGTAGATAGGTAGCAAGATCCACTCCATTATGGAACCAACCGTCGGTGTAAATCTACATCGAAAACCAAACCAAACTTATTAAACAACATCATATTACCTCTCAGTTCTAATGTTCTAATGACTTACGTTAATGACGGCTTGCTTAGTAGAATTATCAGCAAGGCCTCCATTTAAATAAAACTTTTTAATAGCTTGCGACACCTCAGATGGCTTATCAGCCAACCGATGATATTGCAAAGACACAGCCATATTGTAATCAAAATTATTGTTCAATTCACTTAACAATCCAGGTACACCATAAAGTGCTAAAATGAATCATGTTTGACAAATGCACAATAGACTATATTTTCTAACACACCTGAAACCCTCAAAGCACCATCGTCTCGATTAATGCCGTTCATCCAAGGTACATTGTGGACCTTTCCTTCCTTGATCAAATCGGCTGGAAACTCGGTTAGAAAAGCACCTTCATGCTCTGGTTCAACTGCAGGTCTGAATGGAATCATTGGGTCCTTATCCCATATCATGAAATCTTTATCCATTGAAGCAATCTCAATAGCATCCTTAGTCCGCAGGCACTTGATCAACTCCTCTGAAGTCTCGACTGGACAATTTAACAATGTTCCTAGCTTTTGTGCATGTTCCCATCCATGGTCGTCATGTCCACAAGCCCACAAGCACAGCGCAGTTCCGCTTTGAGAGATGCCTCTTTGAAATAAGCCTTTGGTAAGGGGCGACATCATGTGTAAATGTACGCTGGCACCACCTGCGCTCTCCCCAAAAATAGTAATCGAGTCTGGATCACCTCCAAAGGCTTTTGCGTTTTCCTTAGCCCATTTCAAAGCAAGCACCTGGTCTTTAAGACCATTATTGCCTGGCACGGTGAGATCTCCAGTACTGAGAAAACCGAGTGCACCAAGGCGATAGTTGGAAATGACCAGAATGACATCTCTATCAATAAGAATCTCTGGACCATAGTAGTAGGTGTTACCTGCACAGGCAAGCCAACCACCACCATGCAAGAAGAACATAACTGGAAGTAGGCCAGATATGGAAGGTTTCGATGGACGATATACATTTAGGAAGAGACAATCTTCAGTGCCTTCTAGGATATCACTCCGAGTGTAAATGTTTCGCTGTGGGCAGACTCCATGAGGTTCAGTTGCATCTAGAATGCCTTCCCATTTGTGATAAGGAACTGGTGGCTTTATAAAAAATCAATGAGAAATTAAAATCAAGCTTAATACGTGGTTCTTGTGAAAGACACTTAGTAAAATTTACATCATTTTACACAAAATTAATCGGAAAATAGACGAACTAAGGCACCACGAATATCGAATTCAAACTGAAAAGCTACAAGAACCATTCCAACACAATTCACAAATTTAATAATAAAAATCATAATAAACAAAAACCATCACACAATGCAATATAAATAAACTCAAGTAAGTGTGTAGTGAAATTCTATCAACATAATGAATCTTAAACACTTCGTAACCACACTCAACAATACTTGGAATAAATAAATAAATATGGCAGCCTTGTCAGTATGTTGTTATTTATCTGTTTATTTGCTATTTAGTAGGATTTCTATTCGTTCGTTAATGATGGATTATCACTGCGTTAATCTCAGCGTAATGAGTTAAGTTGTATGTTTCTGATATGTATGTTTCAATCAATGCACATGAGCGACCTAATTACATTTACTCAAACTCAATTAAATGAATAATTAATGATAATTAATGTTTTTTATCAATAGAGACAAGATGTAATTGTTACAACAAATCCACGTCTTCGTCGTTACCGTCGCTTCAGCCTTTATTCTCTCCCTTAACCCTTGAATCTGCTGTAGCTTAAACTTGCAATATTATAAGCTAATTCTTGAATTTAAATTTTATTTCATTATAAAAACGGATTCTCCAAGAATTATCTTCTAATTGTGATTTAATTGAAAAGAACTATTTACAACAATTAAACATTCCATTCTTGTTCTAACCATTTGTGAGAAGAAATAAATTGTCAGTCAAATTCATTCTTCTTTTAATGTTATTAATAGATAGATAGATTTATGGATATTGTTGATAATAGTAGTGATCTGTTTAAGATCAAATTAATTTGACATTTCCTTTCTTTGTAGATTTGGTTTGTTTTCTTTGTCACTGACGTGAGTAAGAGTAAAATTTGTTATGACTTTCTTTTATGAAAAGGATCTTGTTGCTAATAGAATAAAAATAAACGTATTAATGCTCTTTAACAGCTAGTTAACTTAACAGTTATATCGCATTGACATGCTCATTCAAGCATAAAACAATTTCGCATGTGTCTCACAATTCGCGCTGATTCGCGCTTAATCTCTTTGAAATTAATCTCCAGATGAACGTGAAAGTATCGTTACAAGCTTTAAATCCTCACAAACAATAAATTATTGAATTAAAACTACCTTTCTTTTTAACATCCTTTACCACCCCCACCCCCTCCCCCCGGTTACAACCCAAATGCTGCTTGTAATTGTTACCTTAAATCTCAACTCCCCCACAGGTGGCTCCGCAAACGGAATACCGACGAATGCGTCGATCACCTTTCCTTTCTTCGTCTGCATGTGTGTACCACGCAGGATGCCTCCAGTGGTTTGCACCAAAAGATCTTCATCGTTATCAGCCCGACTGCTATCACTGCTATACCAGAGAGTCACCAGTAAGACATAGACCGCGAGGCGGATCGACTGACTCGAAGCCATCGCGTCGCTGAAATAACCGATGCGCGTTGCCGGCAGCGGATTAAATACTCGCATCCTATGACGGTACCCCAGATCAACTCACATGGCCGACGATGTACTTGTAGTCCGGATTAGCAATCCGGAGCGAAGGCGTGGAGTGCGACCGGAGAACCAGAAGCAGAAGCCGAGGTGACTGCTCATTGTGGCCATCAGGACGAGTTATACAGACGGTGAATGTCTTCAGTGACAAAAGTTATTTCTGTATTACTCACTACTTACAGACTACCTATATATACAGTGCTTTAATTACGAGAACATACATTTGTTTGGGTTATGGAAGTTTAGGGTTATGAATATTCATAATAATTATACTAGTCTAATGATGACTTGTAGTCAGATCGTGTTAAATCGATTAAAATAGGGTAGAGATTTGCTAAGTAAACCAGGTAATGCTGTCAACTGCAGATTGCAGTGAGTGAGGATTGTTGCAATACTAAGAATCATACAAAATAGGAGTAAAGTGAAAGGCAACCTTGAAATATAATATCTACAGGCATTTTCAATTAAAATGAGAAAATTGTACAACACGTGCCTTAAGATTTAGTTTATTCTTTAAAAATCTTCTGCCATGAACTTGACCTGTTTTCTGGGAAGCAAAGTTTAGAATTACAGAAAATTGGTGAAATCCAATAGGGCTTTCCACAATCAAAGTTATGTAAATATGAAAATTGTACAACACGTACACGTACATGCTTATATAGCGCATTTAAAACATTAATGTGTTGTATAATTTACGTATTTGCATAACTTTAATTCTAAGAAGTCCTAATGGAATTTACCATTTTGTTTATATTTTAAACTTTGTTTTGTAGAAAAACCTGGAAGCAGACCACGTTTATAGAAACTTAAAATTCTAAAAAATAAAATCTTGATTACATGTTATTAACTTTTAAGAAGTAGAGCAGTTGAGTGAGAAATAGCAATTTAAAGATAAACAATTTCTTACACTCGTAATACTGAATTGAACTAAATTTTCCAGAATTGCCGCTACGCAATTATTTATTTGTTTCCAAATGGAAGAAATAAAACTTAAAGTATGTACTATTTAGCACATATAGAATTTTGTCTTTACCTAAAGCAGAAGTTGGCAACTTTTTTCGGGCCATTTTCAAATGGAAAAAATCTGCGCGGGCCGCACTTTGATTTTGTGGGTCATCAAAAAAGAACATTAAAAAAACTAATTTTTTTAAACATACATTAACAATAATGCCAAAGGACAAAAATTACACAATTTATAAAAAGAAAAAAAGACAACTACGTACGCAAGTGGCGGCGTATTGCTATAATTTTGCAATTCAAAGACCTAGAACAGAGTGCCCTTTACGTGGGAGAATACTTTAGAATTTTTCATACTCAACACACGAGGTAGAGTGTAACAAATAACTCAGTAACACAAATTCTCTCTAAATCTCTAAATTGATGGATCACGCAAGGCACTAGTCAAGCCAAGTCTAAGAAAGCCTTGATTTTGCAACTGTGTGCCCTTCCATAGGATTGCTAAGACAAAAAAAAATTGGAATTAAATTATTTCAATCTTAATTAATAGAACAATAGACCTTAGTGCTTCAAGGTGCAGCGTGAGAAAAAATAAATAAGTCGCACATTTTTGACACCAGCACGCTCACGCTATAGGTTTGTGGTATTTTCTTAAAACAAAAGATTGCTTCGGGTCGCGAATTGCCGACCTCTGGTCTAAAGTATATAAATTACAGCCTTAGCAAAGTCAAAGTGTAAGTTATCAATATTAATAATTTATGATTTTGAACAACTCAATGAAGATTTTGAGAGAAGTTTTCATGGTAGCAAGAGAAAAAAATTGCAACGTATTATCTACATTTGATGCGATAGTCAAGCACTGTCTTAGACGTTCATTTAGAATAATAAACTAGATTTGCCCTTTTCCTTTATAAAGTTGCGCACGCTTTTCAGCTCTGGTTCTTGGTTTAACCTCCTCTTTCTTTTCACACGGAGCCAACCTATGAACCACATGCAAATCAACCATAGCTTCTTCAGGAATATCACAAATCATAAAAGCACACGTGTAATTCCCCGACCCTGGATCACTAAAAATCAATTCGTTGTTTTCCTTGTCCCGCCAGTTTGTATAACTAACTTCTTGAATCAACTGCAAGAAAAAGCAACGACAGTCGTCGAACAAAGGCAAATCCTCTCTAAACATCCAATTATTACCTTGAACCCTAGACGCCTAGCATATTTCTGCAAATTATAACTAGTGAAAATGCCACTGGCGACATGAATCTTCATTGATCTGGCCACATCCAAGCCCACTCGCATCAATTGAAAGCCTAATCCCAGTTTTCGATATTCGTTTTTGATACAAAGCAGATAATACCTTAAGAATGAATCACAATTGAATTTCTCGAATATGTCGATTTTACGACTCAAGGCAGTTTGAATAGCAGTGCATTTTTGACGTGCTTCCCCATCTTGTAAAATCGTCCTACTGAATACTCGGTCAAAGCTTGATTTACGAGAAACACGCAGAAGTAACACTCCAGCAAGGCTCTCCTTTCCATCTTCTGCACAGTCAAACACAGATGAAAACCGAAAATTATCTGAAAGTGTCCGTTTTAATTGTTTTCTATTAATAAAATTACCTTCATTCTTAACCACTTTAATTGAAGTAGTATCCTTCAAAGTATACAAAATATGGTCCAACATGCTTTGAAGTGATACAGGATCATCTTTCAGTTCTGTATTGCGACAGAGAACATCATTGGGAATGTAATGCTCTCTGAGCATTTCCAGCACATTATCAAATTCTGAATCTATTACATCATGTATGGAAAAGCCAGTGTTTAATGTTGCCCAATGCACGGGAGCAGCATAACCACGTTGACTCTGCCTGCCTTTGTCTTCTTCCTCTTCAGCTTCAAGTTTTAACTGGCGAAGGTACTGCTGCTCAAGACGATAACGTCTACTCATTTTTAAAATTTAATTGAAATGTTAAAAACTCCCAGGGCAAAAAAATATTTTTACCCTAAAAAAAAATAAATGCATCCGTCAAGCATTGTCAAAAGAAAACAAAAAAACCTTATAACATTATTTCTGACACAATAATTTAAATAGAAAACATACTATTTATTGTATAAAGTTCTGTTCGCAAAATAACTGAAAATCCATTGAATTATTAATAATAACCTTGAATGTGTGGTTGAGTTTGGTCACGAAGTATCTGGTATTTCTTGTATTAGGGTAAATTTACTTTCACACATACTAATTAATTGTTTATATAACATTCTCGGCTTGTTGTCTTCTTCAATATGATATTCCTTAAGTTTTAAGGCATAATCTGTGATGTTTATTTGTTATTGTTATTCAATCATAGCCTACTACATTTGCTGTATTGGGCTGTTTCTTTCCTGTTTCTACGGATATTGTGTCCGTCAAAGTCCTGCATTTCCTGCTGTTCGTGCTTCATATGCTCGCTGTGCAGTTGTATCGACCACTACAGTGAGCCTAACGCAGGCAACCCACTTTACACCAAAGTCAAACAATCGCTGTTTGAAAGAAAATATTGTTTAGGAGTTGAGATTGTTTTTCATTAATTACGTGGTGGTTAAAAAGTAATGTTTCTATTTTTAAGATGTGACAATTAATCAAATAGGAATTTTGCAAATAAAATTAATAGAATTGTACATAATTTAAAGTCAGAGTATTGTTGTATGTGGTTAGAAAGTGTTTAATATTCATTATGTGGATAACATTTATTTATAACACTTGTTCTCATCTTCAGCAATATTCCTTAAATTCCTGAATTTGAAATAAAGCGTAATGCAGCCCAGTGTACCAAATGTAGATTGCTGCTTATTGTAGTACCGAAGAAAGCAACAAACCAAAACGTTCTATAAATAAACTTTAGTAAGTTTTGTAATCAAATGTAATTCACATAATAATTTAAAGTAATAAATTGTTGACTATTGAACTATTATCATTGGACTTTTTACACATGCCAATAGATAATTAAAATGTCTATTATAATTTCAAGGCCTTCAATGATTTATTGGAAATGAATAGCATAGAGTATAAAGAAAAAGACAAGCGCATACCCTTTCCTCTCTCAATCCATGTTCGCCTCCACTTTCCGCTGTCTCTGCCGCCACACGCCAGTCCACGACGAACGCGCTGGTGGCACGGTTGTCGCTTCAGTGCGCTTCTTCGCGCAGTTTTTCCTTCGTAGATCCCTGAGTTCGTCAGAGAACACTTATCATTTATTTGTAGTCGCCTAGTATTTTCAGCGTTTACCACTAGATTCGTAGTCCATTCGCAGCACGCGTAGATAACCAATCCCGCCGCACTGACACCGCTCTTATCAATCAGTAGCGCCAGCAAGACGCACTACATTTGTCGGAATTGTTGTATTCGCCCAACAAGCACTGCAATTGTTACTTTGTATTGGGAGCGTTTATCTCGGGCGCGCATATTTTCAAGCGAAGGTGAGTGTGTTGGCTGATCGCGGAAAGAAAAGAAGTTTTAATCAAATACAGTTTACATTCGACGCCGCACTCTGTGTAATAAGTAAACAGAAGTGACGCAAGTGATGATCTGATGATGAGCGCGGTGAAACAGATTGCTGGCCAAGAGCTGAGTGTGGAGTAAATAAAAGACTGATTGGGTTGGAATTTAATCGACCGAATTATGGTGAGTTGGAAGCTATTAAATATTGATGACATGCAATTGATTGAGTTGATGTAGTATAATTTGTTGCTTTGGTTGTAAATTTATTATTTTTAATTCGTTCATTATTATTTGAAATTCATCCGTAATTTGCCAATTAAGGAGAGAATCTTCGTTCAAAAATTGAGTTAGTTTATTGGAGTGGGTAAAAAAGTCATTTGAATGAGAATTAAATACATTAATCATTTTATTACGCTTTTAAGTTAATTGCTTTTGTAATGCTTAGTATCTGCATAAAAAAATTAATTAATTTACCAGAAACTCTGCAAGCAAAAATGATTGATTTCCTTTTTAGTATAATAAGCAATATATTTATGTTTACGCAAAATAATATATTTTTGAACTAGTTTAGTATGTGAAGAATAGTGTAATGAGTGTGGCGTTTGTTTCTCACCTGGAAGACCTGGGCTCGGCCCCCGGTTGAGGAGGTGGAAGGAGTCTCAGTTAATAATGGGCGGCGGTGATCCGCAGAATTGGAAAAGCCATAATAATGATAATAAATGAAATTTTTATACCATTTGAAATTACTTATTTTATTTAAGTCAAATGACATTTTCTTAATTTACGAACAAAATTTCACAAACACTTGTTTCTCATTCGTTATTTAACTTTTTATCCTCATTCCCTAATATACTATGTTTGCAGAATATCATAGATAATTAATATTGTGTAGGCGTTTGCTCGAATAAAATTGCTTTCCTCCAGTCTGTTGATATCCGTTCTAAATGAAATTCGTGCCTGCCGGCATGCACAATGCCAATATGTAGGCTTCACATACGTAGGTACATGTGACGTGGGTGGATAGGTGGTGGTCGAAATGCAATTCTCTTCGTGTGCGCGCCTTGCTGGCGTCGGCGTGCCCTGCATCTAGGCGCCCCGCATGTCCGAATACTGTCTCTGGTTCGTCAGGTCCGCACGCGTGGCCTCCTAACATTCACATTTTTCTCGCGCACCGTCGTCTCCAGCCGCCCTGCCTGTAATCCAGAACGTGCCTTTTCCTCCAGGCGTCACGCACGTGCCGGAATCGGCACGCTTCCTGGTGCATTTCCATCCGCAAATCGCCGCTGTGTGAACAGTTGCAGCGCGACGCGTGGAAAAGAACAACACGTTTTCTCTTCTGCTCTTTTCTTCCTCTCGTGGCCGGCACCGACACGCCCTTGTTTTGCTTCATTTTCCCTTCTTCGTGTTTGCTCTTACTGGGTACAAGGAGTAAATGGACTAAACGCACGCCTGTTTGATTATTATCGTCTTGTTTGGATGCTGGGCTAGGAGTGAATAATAATAATAATGCAGCGGGTACAGTTCCAGCAGCCGAAAAGTGTGGAGGAGTGTGCGCTTGGTAAACTTTGGTGTGCTTGAGAGGAGCGCTTGACTGTAGCAGGCACGAGCGCGGCTTTTAGTTGTTGTTTAATGCACAAACAAACGCAATGCACTTAGCTTTCAGCCCATGGATGCGCGCTGTTGAGATGATATCAGGCGAAAGGTACAAATGGCGATGCACAAAGGACTCGCAAATGAAACCCGACAAGAGCTAACAAGCTAACATCACTTCACATCATCTAACAATATTGCAGCATCAACACGCGCGTTGCGATCTAAAATCACAAGCAATTTCAAATATTTATTCTGCAAGCATAAATTACCTCAAGTTGTCATTACCACAAGTTTCGTAAACTGATAATACGAAATCACTTTTAATCTGCACTCTCCGAAATTCTCAACAAGAAACTACTTCAAAAAATTATGGATTAATCGAGTGTCTAGCCGAGTACATCACTTTTATCAGCCGGACATCTAGGTATTATCTTCGAATTTCCAAATCAAAGAATAATAAAAATCCGGTAAGATAATATGACATTTGAATAGTTATCGAATACGTTCTTCTGTTGAGGTCTTGAGTCGGCTGTGCATTTCAATTGAAAATTATTTTTTCACATCGATACATTTCGATGCGCATTTCTCGTAAGTTGAGATGGCTGGGATGGTACAAAACAGAAGATAGTTTGGTATTGAGGAGATGTCCCAAGAAGGCGTTCTATATCCTTATTTGGCCGTAGTAGAGACGCACGTCGACTTACTTGGACTTGGATCACATCACTTGGCTCATTACGAATGCGGAATGCCCTGTACGTGCGTGGTGGACGAAAATAGCTGCACAGTACGCGACCGAAATAACAGTGAAATTTTCAATTAACAAGTAGTGTGGATGTATACGTTGAATAGATGTGTAACGCCCGTGACATTGCTGTAATTGCCGAAAT
>JAODIE010000010.1:3532146-3584930 GCA_027575565.1 Diploeciton nevermanni
TCAAGTGTTGAAAACTAATAGTATATATTAATATATTATATTAATTTGTTGGTAATTTGACTTTGTATTAGTGCAAAATATATTCTGGAACATATCAATTAAATCTGGTTGAAGAAATGGTACAACTTTATAATCAAGAATTATCTAAATACTTACATTGCTCACATTCGCTCAATATTCGTCAATTTCCCAGTCGCAAGTCGTGATTCGCTTTGCCTCCATTCATTCCGCGCAATGAAAATTGATAATTTCCTGCTACTGCTTCTGGTCACCACTTTACTCAAGTACCAATTCCCATATGCTTTGGCAAAGTTCTACTTCAAACTCCCCCTCAAGCAGGTCGTTTGCTCTCAGGTACCTACTTATCACATTTACACTAGTTGCCGGCTGTGATGTGTCACAAAAAAGTATTTACAGGATGTCTCAATGATGTTCTCTCTTATTCAATGTTGTAATGTAAATTGTTTACTACTTATTTATCTATGAGAGCAAAAATTAGACTACTATCAACGAGTTTCATATATAATGCAAAATTTCTAATAAATTTGAATTTATTGAAACAAAAGACTAGCAAACATAGGCAACACCCATGACTTCATGTTGATTCTCTGTTATTTCATCGCAAAATTATTCTCATTTGATCTAATCATTTTATTTATGTTAATAATAAAAATTATCATTTCCGATAACTGAAACATATTGTATAAGTTGGACGCCTAATATAGTAAATTTAGCACCTACCAACTGTGGTTACACCACGAACATCAAGCTTCATCCATGTTATCACAACTTAAAACATGTCTCATAATTGCATAATCCTTTTTATGAGCCCCTGTCGTCCAACATTTGCTCATTCAACAGGAACAATGCACCCTGCATGTCTCCACAAGTGGGGTTGCAACTAGTGTTTGCAGTGCACTTCTACCATCCACAAAATTATAGATATACACGTTTTAATATCCATTCTTTTTCACCCTTTCAAAAAAGCCCTGAAATAATCACAAGTATGTTTTCTATTACTTTGCTTGATATCTACAATGATATAATATTCTATTTTCACACTCTCAGTATCAACATTTCTCACATCAACCATGTTTCAACCCTTTTCCGTATGAATTATGAAGTGCGCAAGGATAAACTAAAAGCCCTAATGAACGGCCACAAATTATCACATGACTACTCTTGCTGTGAGTGTCCACCCTGCATTTGCCTTCCACTCTGTCCACATTCATATTCTTTGCAATCTGCACGCATGGTCTTTGGAATTGAACGTAGGATTGTTTGTTTTATTCGGGTGGTTGTCGTTCATTAACACATTTCATGCGATCCGGCAGTTTTGTTTGCGCTTACGGATTATAACTGCGCGAGTAAATAATCTAAACGAATTAAATGGGTTTTAATTGAATTTTTTTGTCTTGGGCGACTCGTGAATGTCGTAAATTTGATTGCAGAAGATAATTATGGCTGAACGTGATGAAATGGATTTAAATGAATTTATTGAGGAGATAATTAAATTGTGGCTTTTGGTGTTTACTTTTAAGTTTAAGGTTTAGTCGACTTCTAAAGAGGGCCAAAAGAGGTATTAAACTTTAAATTAGGAGAGAAATTTATTGCATTTAATTGTTTTTGTAAAGATATATATTGACTTGTCTTTAATGGAAGCTAAGATGAAGTTTGCTTAGAAATATGGTAATCATCAATCTCAAGCACTGTAACTTGTTTTTGTTCCGCAACATTGAATGTGCTACCGAAGGGGTCAATCTTAGAAATATATTAAAGAAAATAATTGATTTGTGCTAGTTTAATACAATTTACGTATATTCGTACGGATTCAATAGCAAATCAAAACAAATACAAACCAACAATTAGTTGCAAGCCAATAGATTATCTACCCTTAATATTTTGGAACAATCTGAGAGAAATATAATATTCGGACAAATTGAAATATCACAGTGAATTGAATTTGTCTAAACTATATCGAAAGATAACTAACTGGTATTTTGCTTCACTCTGTAGTTCCTGTTTTTTGCGTTATTAAATTCAAATTTAGTAAAAGAATTTAATTAGTTTTGGCATTTTGCAAATAAACAATATCACTTAGTGATTAATCTAACTTTTAAAGTACAAATCAATGACCAACCAACCATGTTTTTATTCTACTAGTTTTCTAATTTTAATGACTCATTAGATTCTCCAAAAAAAAAAACAAACAATAAAATATTTGTAATTACATTCTGCAAAGTATGTCGAATAATACTTTGCAATATACACATATCAGTTTTGTTTGTGTTTAGACTGACATTGATGTTACCGCCGCTGCCGGGGCTGGAGGCAATACATTGTTGTCGCCACTAATGTCGGAAACGTCGACGCGTCATCCAGCCGAGGCATGTCAGCAATGTCAGCATTGTTTCGACTTTGGAGCGTAATTGAATTTAATAATTCGCGCGCGCGCGCGAGCTTTCGTCGCCGCCGCTCTTGGTGCGCCGCAGATCAAACGGTAATCTCGGGCCTCGCCGCAGTCTACGCCTCATTATCTTAATTGCCTTGAGTGCGTGTTCTGTGCCACTGTTTTGCATTTCGATATCGCGCATGCAAATCAGCAATAATTAATTATTAAATAACAGAAACCGAAAGAAAAGATTTTATCTTTAATGCGGCAATAAATTAATTGATTAACAAACTAGCAGTATCAAATTGAAAAACAACCGAAAAAGCAATTGCACATAACACGAATAACACTTCAACAACAATTAGGTACAATTAATAGGAAGATTTCCTCGAGTGTAAGGAAATAATTTCTAGCGCACTGTTTAAATTTAATGCAAACATCATCTTATTTTGATTCATTCACATTTCGATTTGTTCACGATAAAAGTCTGTTGAATTTTTAGCATTTCCTGTCCCATATTCATCGCTCATTGTGCACAGCTTGTTGCTAGAGCTGCTCGTCGCGGATTTAAATATGTAATTGATGCATGTCTGTTGTTGTGGACACGATGTGGGTCAATTGCGCAAAACGCGCTTCAATTTCAATTAATTATCACGCGCACCACATTACATTGCTTTTTAGTGCGCATTTTACAATTCATTGCCTTCGGCCTGCCATGAGCAGCGGTGGCAGCTACTTGAGGCGGGCAATCATATTATCTTGAAATGAGAAATGGGATATGATTGGAACCGTCAAGTGTCGAGCTAGCCTTTACTTTTCAATAAACGTTCGATAAAACTTGCTCAGTGCAAGTGGAAGCGCAATAAACGGGATAATAAAGTGGATTATATTGATGTTGCTATTAACAAGCCAAGATGAAACAATACGTGGCCATAAATAAATTAAAAGAGAATTAAATCTGAGGCTAGCTTCGGAATTAATTTCTAAAACGTTATGTTTCAGAATGGACTAATCATTAAATTATATGGGATTTTGATTGATTTATTAGAGTCAGAAATTCAAATCTAAAGTTTGTTGATCTCTTCTTGGATCATCCTGTAGATTGTTGCTTGTAGATTTGTTGCAAACCAGTAAATTACCTTAGTATACAGCTCTAAAGCAAGGAAGCGAAAATGTTTAATGCATAATGTGGTAAATGTCAAAAGCAAAATTATTCTAATACAATGAATCAAACACTTTGTGACGAAAATTAACGCAATACTTGAAAAATATTGTTTTGTGATTAATCGAATTATTCAAGCACCAAACTAAGATGAAAGAAGCAAATTTTCATACTGGGCTTTTATCCGCTCATCAATTGCAAGCAGTATATTAATCACTTCTTGGATCATCGTTTAGATTGTCGTACCTATAAATTACCTTACTTTACACCTTCATTTTTGCACAATAGAAACGTAATGAGCATTGCGACAAGTTGGAATGCGGCCAGTGTCCAATGTGCTTGCGGTTGTTACGAGCTACCGAGCGTTGTTTGTAAATATCGCGAGTCCATGCTTCACATTTCGATTTTATCGTAGGTCGAGAAACTCGTGCAACTCACCGCATATCAAGGAATCGTGTGTACGTGCGCCCACGTGTCGTCAAATGGGTGCAGGTTCATTCATAACAATGTTTCCTACACTTGCACTAGTTATTCTAAATCTAGCTCGCTCGAATCTCTTAACTTCAGCTTGATGAAGCAAGTTGAAATTTAGATTTCGCATTGAATCGAAACGAGTAATCGAAATGGTGTGGCCAATTGATTTAACGTGGTTTCTTGGGCAACGCAAAATTCATTCATAAAATGGTAGAAATTAACCGCTACATACGTAGCTGGTTGGTGTGGGTTTGCTAGCTTTTATGTTCAAAATAGCGTCGAATGACTTTTCTCGGCATACTGTGCCGATTTGGAAAAAGCAGCGGAACGAAGAGTAATGGTCGAATGTGAATACGAGCGGAGAATGTATTTGTGTTGGTGGTATATTTGCTTTTATTATTGGAAATGTGAAATTTTAATGCCTTGAGGTATATTTTTAGACTCTGCTTGGCGCTTAGTTTGATATATTGGAACGGAAGAAAATCACTTATATATATATAAGTCATCATAAAAGACGTTTTATTTTGGAATAAAATTAGACTTTAAAATGATAGTGTCTGGTTTTAACTGTGAAGTTCTAAACTCTTGGACTTAGCTAACTTTGATTAACATTTGCAATGTTTGCTGATTATTTTAGCAACCTACATCATAAAGATAGAACTTGATTATTAAACTGGACATCGTTCCAATACACAAACTTTCAGGAATCAATTAAAAAGAAATCTACTCCAGTCAATGTTTTTTGCAAAAAAAAAATAAGGCAACGTGTTAATTTGACTATTCTTATATGATGTTCAACTAATTTTGTATCCCGTTTTCCAGATGAATAAATGCGTGGAAATGCACACGAACGGCTTAAACAGCGCATTAAATGGCAGCGCAGGCGGCGGCGGAACTCGCAACGAATCGGAAGTAGAAGCCGACCCCGGGCAACTGTTGGAGGAATGGCTCGGCGAACTGAGTATCCTTACCGAGGTCAGTTTATCATCCTTTCACCACTTGACCACGCAGAAATTCCATTAAAATTTTGCGTATTTCGCATTTTATGCATTTGTACGCCGCTCTTATTTGCGAATGTTGAAATAACTGAACTAGAATAATAACCATAAATTAGCATGAAAATAAACCAGCATACTGACGCATCAAAAAGCGTTGAAACCAATATTTGCGCTGGATTTACGTGAGTATGTGCCTACATTGATAGTGAATGCAAACATTTGCGGTAGAGTTGGTGATGTAACAAACGCATGAGCGCCGTGAAGAAAGCAGCAGCCAGGTGGTGAATGGTGTGCTTATCGGTGACGACGGTGTCGACTTCCGTTCGATGTGTAGTTGAAAACAGGCTCTGGAAGCGACTTTAAAGTGTCGTACGTGCTATCGACGCCTTTTCCTGTCGGGCGTCGCGTCGCGCATATCGCGAAGCGATAATGAACCCTACAACCAGATAATGCCAGCGTGCAGTGCTAGCCAGAAGCTAGCAACTTTAGAACAACATTTCGTCGATAATGATGGAGACGGGATTTATTCATAGAAGGTTTTTTTTTTGAGTAGACCAAGAGATGAAAATTCAAGTCATCGGTGGGTTTAATTTATCGCTTGTAACAATTTAATCGAATTCGGATCAATTAATCTCAGATTGAGATTATTGGTAGGTTGATGCTGAATGCTGCAAATCATGCAGCACGATGTTACAAGCACGAAATTAATAATACACGCGCGTAGGTTTGGCGTTTCCGCTGTTTCCGTTGTAAATTTTAATTTTAAACCATTGAACCCATCGAACGGCACCGTCAAACAACTGCCGAGTAGTAACAAGTTAATTCGAAAACATGCACACAGTCTTTACTTCAACATGATTATCTCTAAATTAGATAAAAATCTACAACCATTAAATTGAGTAACACCTGGACCTTGTAAAACCATTTAAACATTATTTATATTTCTCCGCGAGAAGAATTCATTGCGAATTAAAATTAACTCTTCTCAAACTGAATCTGTCTCTGGATGGTACACCATGGTGTGCCACTTTCTTGTCTTGCGAATTTCGCGCAAGCTCACTATGCCTTCATACCGAAATTCCATCTCATCTTGGCTTCGTGTCATACCGACTTCAAGTTCATCATTACGTTTGCATAAACTTGTCGGTACATGCATGTCCCGGGTTTGTTTTGCATTCGCACTTTTCTTTGTGTCGCTATTCTTCAACACCGTACTGCGAATGGTGTTGTTTTTCGTGTTTTACTGTTTGCTAATGTTGCGGTTAATCGCCGCTTCTCACAAAGCCGTAAAGCTGGTGCCCTTAATCCGTCTCTGGTGCGCTTTAAATTCCGCGAATTTCCGAGCACATTTCGCGCAATTTATCACCACCAGAATGGAAACTAAAAATAACCCGTTGGCATCGTGGCATCTTCACAGTCTCAC
Organism: Diploeciton nevermanni; assembly: GCA_027575565.1. Lineage (NCBI taxonomy): Eukaryota > Metazoa > Arthropoda > Insecta > Coleoptera > Staphylinidae > Diploeciton > Diploeciton nevermanni. Next base: position 3,538,596 of record JAODIE010000010.1, read on the forward strand.
AGTCCGGGTCTGCAACTGGTGACGTTGAGTGCTCCATATATCCATCTGGAGTTTCGTTAGCTGCTACATATTAGCTCTAATGTGGTGTAATGAGAAATGTGTCTATCGAAGGTCACCACTGCGTTTCCATGCATGACAGGAACGATGGACGGCGGGCGCCAGTCGCACACATCCTGGCAGAAAGCACGACGCACAACACTTACCGCAAGACACATGATAATGCAATGCCTCAAACACACCCTGTCCAGTTCACATCCTACATGCATGCATCTTCACCAGGCCGCGACCAAACATCATTTACAACCTCCACCATTCGAAGCTAAAATGCATTCGCCTCGTGCTGTATATTATTTCTTGTCAGCCTGCGTTGTGTGCTTCTTCGATTGTGTCTTGCGCCTTGGCCGGCGTATATTTGACTTGACCCTCGAGAATGAATAAGAAGCATCCAATTCAGACGCATTTTGGTACATATGTGTGGATGTCCACGCAACATGCGAGTCTTTTTGGAATCGTTTTCAAAATGCGGCGCCACATGCGTTGACACAAACAACGCAATTCAGGCGGCATACAAAACAGGCAGAGAGGAGCACGGACCGCTTTATGGAAAACGGAATACTCGGTCGTGGTGGACAATGATGCACAATAATGCACAATAACGGACGATAATCTACAATGTTTATTATCTATTCACCATTGTCTTGTGGCGAGACGAGTTTTAAATTAAAACGCTATAGGACAAGGAGGAAATGTTTTTTCTTCCAAAGAAACACAAACAGTAATTGATTGCTTGATGGAATTGAGCAATTGTGATTGCTAGCTGATAATTTAATTCCGGTTTGATTTTACTTTGAATAAAATTAAATTCCATTCGGAAAGTGCAAACTGTATCAACTCTATCCTAAGCACCCTAATCAACTTTCCAGGCACACGGGAACAAGATACTTTGTTAGGCTAGTTCTCGTTAGTCCTTTTCGCAGAATGTACTATTGTAATTGCCATTTTGTTCCATGCCTCAAAGAAAAAGTAATCACACAATCACCAACATGCTATGCTTGTGATTACAATCGCAAATCATAATATGAGTCAATATAACATAAAACGTTCCAAGTCCGTTCATTTCTTGGCTCTGTTTGTTTGCGATTCCAGTGAAATCCATTGATCCCGATGGCTGTCGAGCGGGAATCGAAAATGAATCATCTTGTTTGTCGACGAGACTCGTTGCGCTCCGAGTGCGCTTTTAGTGCTAAACGTATTGTTCGCATCGCGAACGCATTCGAGAGGAAATGATCGCGTGAGTCATCGAGATTTCCTCGATTTCCCATGGACCCGGAACTTTCCGTTAGATATCCGGGTGGAATAATAAGACTGTGTTTGTCGATGGCGAAATTTGGTGTCGAAGACAGAGGCTCGGATTGAGTCCGGCGAATGAAAAGGTCAGCACGTTGCCATAAAAGAACATACGATCCTTTTGTTGGCGTTTTCCGAGCGAAATTTCATCCGAGATTGGCTTTGGTTTATTATATTTGGGTAAACACATAGCCGGGGTTTGGCAGGAAATTATAGTGTTAAATTCGGGATGAAATTGGAGATGAAAAATCATAAATTGCAAGTATTTTCTTCACAATAGGGTTAAACCGGTAATAAGACATGCTTTATCTAGATACTTTCAAAGCCACGTTTATTTGTGAAAATATGATTTACTTGTTTATTCTGCTCGATAAATTGGAAAATGTTAAATTTTGAGATAACTCTGCTCCTGCTCCTCTTGACTTTCTTGGTGCTTATAATAATTGCATAATGCATTTTCGATGGCATGACTTAAATATGCCTGAGCTTGTAGAAGATGTATGTATTATGCAAGCCGCTCGGCGGTTGTGGGGGCGGCGTTGGCGGTGGCCGTAGCGAAACCGATATGAAGCGCACCAAATTATCATAATATCGATCCGTGTGCGCTCGCTTTCCCGGCACACTGCACTGCACTGCACTGCACTGCACTGCACTGCACCGCGCGTGTACTGCCTCCGGGCGCAATGACGGCGCTGGAGGCGGCAATACCGTTTGTTATGGGGTGGGGTACACCCTTCATTCTGTAAAAACCGCATTTTGCATGCATTGCATCATATTGCTCAAGTCGCGTATTTTTGTTACGTTCCGACTTGATTTGTATCGCAATTTAGGCAAATTTCGGGCGGCGCAGCAAAGAACCATTAATTCGACAAAGTTGCGGCAGTTGTCTAACGTTGGGAAACCTACGATGTAAACGCGTTGCTTGTTTCGTGTCGGCGCCGATGAACAACCACTTTTCTCCGTGTTTTCCTCGCGATTTTCTGCCGCCCACTCCTTCGAAGAAACTTTTCCATCGAGACCGGACGCCAAGGCAGGCGATAAGCATACGGGTGAAATAAATCTCGCTTTTCACGACGCTCGAGCTTTCCCACCCGTCGCGACGGGCTTGCATTCGACTGCTTACGCTTTGCCATTAACTAAATTACCAAAGTAAAACTCGTACTTCTCTACTTCTCTCACACTCCCGCCGAACTTAATTGTTACGGAGGCAGGACCACATTATCATGCCGTTTGTAGTTTGGTAATTTACGAATTACCGAGGGAGAGTTATTGCGAAATTACCACCGATTATTTTGATTGAGTAATAAACATGCAGCAGGCAAAAAATGCATGAATGCATTTGAACTATGGAGGAAATGTGTGCTTCAAATAGTAAAACTTGCTTTAAATCATCATAAAATTACACAACGTCAAGGAAATAAAGAAATAAAGCGAATAAAAGGGAATAAATAAATAACTTAGCAGGGAAAACTCGAAATAAACGCCTGAAAATGCGTGTGCAAGGCGGTACGAGACATTCAAAGAGGGGAAATCGTGTGTAGCGATAGCGACGATAGCGTGGAAAGGCATTGCACGAGCAAAACTGAAACTTATTGATTTTACAAACTTTACTTTACGCATTTACCGTGTATTCTGCATGACTACGTAGAGAATTCATTAAGTTGTGACGAAAATTCACAAATAATATACCAAAGCAGTAAAGTTGGTTGCCTATGACATAAAGGTAAATTGTTCGATATTTTTCGAATGCCTCCATGACATGTAGTTCAAGCGTTGTGATAGAGATGGCGCTAAAGGATTCAAAAATATTTGCAGGCTTCAAGTTAAAACTTGAATGAGATGATCTTTTGTGTTGACTCAGTTTAATTCAACTGGAATGAACAAATCGAAAGAAGAGTTGCTTCCGTTTCCTGTCATCAATCACAATGCTTATTGTTTAAAAAAGGATGTGCGATGCGTGGATTCAAAATTAAAATACTCAAGTGTTTAGTGTGATAATAAAAAGTATGGCGCATATATTTCAATTCATTTGCTATGAAAACATTATTGTGCTTTGTAGAATCTTCTTGTAGCTGTACGTCATGATCTTCATTTCTTGACTTTATTCATAATAGAGATAAATCGTTGCTTTAATGGCCATCTTCCATTTTCGAGGGTCACCAACTAAACTAAATTGTCAATAGACCCGCGACGGGTTGTCCGTAGGCCGAATGTGTATAAAGCTCACAATTGTGAGTGATAATGTGTAGGAGTGTGTGCTTTGTGCTGTCAGGCGCCCTGCCCCTACATTTATTCTTCATTCTATCAGAGCTAACTGCCGAACGTGTAGTAGACCTGGACACACGCTGTTCATTAAGTGCAAGAGACTTATCAATTTCATCTCGAGACAATAATGTGAAACTATGGTTTTGTATACGCGAACAGTTGCGCCCTGATTTTTGATTACTTTATTACCGACATTGTTACATTGCACTGATTACCTCTGCCTGTCTTAACATGCTTTGTATTAATATGCTTATTGCCCTGCACAAATGCGGAGGATTATAATTTATGATGGTAGATAATTTTGGCTGGCGTTAATGTTCGCTTCAGGTCTGCAATGTGCGCATCGATGTGCACCTGCATTTTGGACTTACCGCAAAGATTTGCACTCTTGGGCCACATGGCAACAGCAGGATGAGCACGAGTGTAAGCCCGATACCTAGGCACTTGCGGACATGCAGCTGCCGGCCGGCACGGCGGATTTAAAGCTTGATTCTTTTTTATATATATATATATATATATATATTTTTTTGTTACTTTTGCTTCCGCGGCGTATGGCGTCGTGTCTTGTGCTAGAATCAGCGACAAAATGACACTGACTCAGTGCGCGTTTCACGAGTTTTTTATGCTTCATTTTGAGTTATTATTATTTACTGTGGACTGAAACGCCGCCAAGTGTAAGGCTTCGCAAGACTTTTGCGACACGAGTGCGCCAGCAACGTAGTCATATCAAGGCAAGCCGAAAAGCAGGTGCATTTTACTCCTCGCTAGAAGACGCTGCGCATACAAATGAGGCACGTGCATACGGTAGATGGAATATTTATACAGAGTAAATACACGAAATACAAATAAGATTTGGCGTAGGGCGGTAATATCTTTAGCGGGTGGAGTGGCATTCAGGTAGAACATGGTCTGCACGAGTGTCCTGACCCTGTGAAAAGTAGCGTTCAGGTTGCCAGGTGTTCTTCAGAATGCAATTATTTTTTGTATGAGTTATCCAAACCAGAGTGGAGTGTTGTTTGGCAACCTGGGAGGTTTCTAAATATAATCTCGAAAATGAATTTCGCGCAGTAAATCTAAATAGAACGTAAACTCAATCTAAATGACCACTTTGTCATTTCATTGCACATTTAACTTGTCTCGACTATAATGAAAACCCGTACAAGGTAAACATGCAATTTTATGCAGTCCACGACTAGCTTTCCCTCAGTCTAGGTGAGTGGGTGATACTCATTTAGCCGCCATTGTTCTTTGCGAGTTCACGCGATGTAATAATGGCTCCAAGCAAAAGTCGCGCTGAAAGTACTAACGCGCCGAGTCGTTTATTGTATTTCATCTCATGTACGGGCACGTTGCGCATATCGCGGCAACCGATGGCGAATGTTTTGATGGTTTGCACGGGTTTGCTCATTGTTGCATGTGCGTCGTGTGCATTGACTTGCACGAGGTTACTTCATAATAAGCTATCGGTGCGCCTGCATCGCTCTGAATTACGGTAAATCGCCCACGCGTGCCACCTGTCCATCTTCACTAAACGCCAAGTAAACAGAGACAAAAAACCAAAGCAAAAGTGGCAGGGAGAAAGCAGAAACCAGAAAAGATTAACTTAGTAGAGTTGGAGTTAACGAAATGTTTCTCATAGGTTTCTTGTTTGTGGGCTTGTAATATTGGCCGATAAACGCTACTTGGGTAATCAGATTGAACGAATTGTATTAAACAATCACGCAGAATACATAATACTGCACGGCATGTCAATAGGTAGTTCAAGCTTAAACGTGTAACTAGTTCAATGGTTTTGTGTTTATTTTATGTTCTTCATTGTGCAATGCAATTTCTTCCTACCATCTATTTCTGATGTTATTTTCTAAAAATACCAACAAATACGACAATAAGCCAATCATCTTAACTAGGCTCAAAATAAATTAGAACGAACGAGGGTTTATCGTGCAACTGTTTAATTAAGTAAAGCCCCTTCCAATGTATTGGCAGGCAGGCGTTGTGCCCAAAGCATACGGTTTTCGCTCCTGACTTCTCCGCGGAAAGTCCGCAAGTTCCGCAACCATCTTTCTCCTATCCAATGAAACTTGAGACTGTAGAAGGAAACACAAGTCTCTAACAAGACACGCGCTCAGCGTATGCCCAGCGTGCTCAGTAGCTAATCTTTTTCGGGTTCTCGCAGCCAAGTAAGAAGGATCGAAGGAAAAAGTGGCAGCTGCATCGATTCACACCATATGCACGCTCGCCGCGCCGCCGGCCGTCTGAGCCAATGGTGTACGCGTGTGCCCTACGTCAGCTCAAAAACACCTGGCCATCTGTCACTAGATACTAATCCACAATTTACAGCGCACAATCTTTGCAAAGTGGTGGAACGGAAACAGCATGTTTAATTTGGGTCAAAAAGTCTCTTGATAACCTCTGCAATCAGAGCGTTGCTTGAACAAGATTATTCTTTTCCAATAAAGAGAATTTTCATTTCTTCACAGTGAATACTATATTGTAGGGAGTATTGACAGGATCCTGATTGATAGTATGTCTTATGCTATTAAAGTGTTTTTAAAGAGCCACGTGGTGGTTAAATTCCTTCCGCATCCTTTGGACTTGATGGATTTGCGCAATGTGCACGATCTGCACGATTGTCATGGTAACAGTTCCGTTGGCCAGCGCTCTTGGACCAAAAGGGTCAAAGGTTTTTGCAGCGACTAGTTGTTCACGGATTGCCGCTTCATTACGAGTATTACAACGATGCGCAGCGCTTTCACAGCTCTGCGCTCGCCATCCCAAAGTGTTCGAAACACGAAGGCCCTTTTTTCAAAGCACTCTCGCACACCACGCACACATTTAACACCCGGGCTCGGAACCATCGATCTGCATCCTTGTTCCGCACACGCTGCAATTGATTCCAGCTGTGTCTACCGCGCGCATTCAAATGCGAACCGTGACGCTATGCGTCTCTACCTGCTCCGTCCTCGTGTTTGGAGGAGAGGAACGCGGGCCAGAACTGGATGGCGGTGGATGCCATCGCTCCACAGTCCACGCACGACACACCAGTTGCTCTATGGCCGCTGTAGTCGCTCGGTTGCCTTGGATCTTCGTTCCGTGCTCACCTCTCGCACCTAGTTGAAAAATTACCGCGCGTTTTACAATTTGGCTTCGAAAAGATGACAATAAGTACCAGCAGTATCCCATATACCGTTACTAGTGCAGTGCTATAGTGACGTCTTCCGGGTGTCGTCAGTCTACAGTCTTCTATTGTTGACCTGTATGATATCAATTGTGTGATAAGTTGGCCATCATCATGAAGCGCATGTTTGGAAGCTTTCGATCCAAGCAGAGCTACCCCCAACAACAATCATCCTTATCACATCATCAAGAGATATCAACCTCTAGCGTGACGAGTGATGGCGATGTCTATTGGTTGATCCGCGTGCACAACAGCGCGCTGTCGAACGCAAACGTCTCAGATGGCGGCGATAATGATGGTGGTCCACGCTCGCCGGCGAAAGGAATGCAACGCATGGCGAGCAGCCGAAGCATGAGCTTTTCGCAGGCGGAACGCAACGCCGGCGCCTTTAAACGCTTCAGTCTCCAATCCTATATTAAGGTTAGTAAAAGGGATCAACACGAGCAGCTAAACGTTATGGAGAGATGAACGTGGTTTCAAGCTAAATCAGTTGAGCTGGTTGAGTCATTTTAACCCACAAACATTCTTAATCCGAAAGCTTATTCTCCACCTCGGTGAAGACATTACCGTTTACCACCTCATAATCGTGTCACTATACAAATATTTTAATGATGTTGATTGGTATAAGTAGAGAATACAAACGTTCCGTGGTCATCGAAGGCACTTAACATAGGGATAATGAGTTAAGGCGACATAAACTACATCCTTTTATAGCACTTCATAAAGCTTTACTGTCCACCGATCTGACAAGCGAGGTTGGATGTCTTTTTGCTGATGTGCCTTTCCTTCAAATATGGAAATGTGCCCAATACAGGAAGCAGGGACCAAAACCTTCCCTTTTCAGGAGTTACAGCCGAGCAAAAAAAACCTGCAATTCATGTGGCTACTGCCTTCAAGTCACGGGAACGGAAGAGAACGCGTGAAGCGGATCTAAATATAGCCCAAAATACAAGCTTCAATCACATGGGACATGCGGTCTTGGGACATTTTGACATTGACACGTCAAGTGAGAAAACCCGTCATTCATAAATATTTTTCTATAAAAATCATAAAGTCCGAAAGGATTGTTGTGTTATTGTGTCAATGTGTTGGGGGACTTTATGACTTCTGGGATGGCCCAGGTTGTTGGAACCCAGTCGATCCCTCGACTTCCTCTTCGATTGCAATGCGCACTCACTTGTGTGGGCTCTTACTTCATGGCGTACTCTTCTAACTTGCTTCGCGTTTCTATCGGGCATCACTGATGGCCGATTGTTGGTACTGCTGTTGGGGCTTTTGTGCCATGCACGAGCATGCTTCATGCAAACGAGCGATGGCGGCCGCCAGGAGGCCTAGCATGCAATCGACATGTGTGCCGTTGTTTCTCGTAGCCCATAGTACACGACGCTATAAACTCACAACGCCTGCACTCGTACTCGGCGTACTTGCGGCTCGTTACGAGTCATACTCCTCGGCGCTGCATTTTCGAAGCGTGGCCGCCAGTTACCATTGAGCGGGCGGTGTGCGCGCATCGCAATCGGCGAACGCCACGTTATCCCTCATTATTCTATTATTTAAATTAGTTAGCTATTGTCGACGGCCAAACAAGAGTTTCATTTACCTTTGCTAGACGATTGGCTACAGACATTCCCAGCACCACAATACTGCCAGTTGGTGGAATGCTCAATGTGGCTCAATGTGAGTTATTGTGAAATGAGTAACATTAAATCGCCGGTTGAATGTGGCATTGCATGCTAGGTGTTTGCAAAGCGTGAGAAAGCTCCCAGATGGTCGGGACCTTCGCGATGTTGTTGTCGTCTCGGGTATAGTGGCTCTTTGGACTTTGCTCTTCAAGCCCCGCTTCTCTAATTCGGCTGATTGGATTGTTTGGCTTAGTCAACGAGGTGCGATCTGCGATCGGACATGATTACAAGTCGAATACCCTTTCGCGTGGTGTTACCCTCGGTGGGCATGTAACAAAGTGAATGAGATTGTTGGTGGGAAATGGAGTGGCTGAGGAGGTCACCGTCGAAAGTTTCCGCGAGGAAAAACAGCGACGCCATTCAGGCGCAATGTCTGAATCAGCTCAATGCGACGCGTGCAATTCGCAAACAGGAAGCTGTTGTAACTACCACGCAACGGAGTGTCTCGTCATGTGGCTACTGTTATGATGATAACGTGTCACATTGTTCCGAAGAATCGGTAATTAAAACTAATATTTCTCATAAATAGTAGAGCTGGAACATTTGATACAGCGTCGATGTTGTTCTGTTCTGGGAAAATTCATATGAGATATTAATATCAAGTTGCATTGACTACCAAACCATGTCTTTCACTGTTTTCACTGCTGTTAATGTCATGTATGCGATATTAACTTAACAGGAAATATGCTGATAGCCTGACGCCGCTACCGTGCGACATGTAACGCGATATCTCAGAATGAAAAACCCACGAGATTTTTGAAAGTTGCGTATTATGATGTTTGTCACGTATTGTATGAACTTCTGATGGCGAAAACAAAGTCCCGGTCATAAATGGCAAATTGCATTTGACTAAAAGTGTATTTTATGCCCACTCCCTTTTAAATGGCACCAGCCAAATTCGAATCAGTGGTGCATGGTGCAGTCATGCTGCACCGATATTAGTCACCCCCCTCAAACTTCTATCTCCCAGCACCTCAAATAATTCAATTGTGGACCCTCCATCGGTCTATGACTCATCTTTCATTACATCTACCCAACACAAGTGCAACGCTTCCAGCTGAAGATCGGATCTGCAAACAGCATCAGCAGGCTGCGTAGTCACGACGTCAAAGGATATAAAAACGTCGTCGACTTCATGGCATTCGGTAGACGAAAATTGAACACTTTTTAATGTTGCGTTTAAGTTTATAGCGCGCTTGGCGATCGATGGACTTCAAGCGACTTCTAAGCTGCTGGTAGGCCTCGGCGTAAACGGCCGCAATTAACTTTAATTATTTTTAATTCAATAATTTTTCAACGCAACATCAGCATCGCCTGTGCGAGTGGTTCGCGTTTTGTTCGTGCGGAACAGAATTACTGATTACCGAGTGTGCTACTTTGTTGCTACAACTCGAAGGCATCGGCTCGTAACAACGACCCTGAGCAGTGAGCAAAAAAGTTTATATCTCTGAATTAAGCAAGCACAATGCTACCATAAAGCACGGTTTGATGTCCACATTGTCCGCCATCCTTGGCTCGGGCGTCGATTAGACGATTTTTGTTTGGTTTGCTGCTGGCAAATGCTAGACTAAAATTTAAACTGAGTTTAATGTTTAGTCCGATTTAGCGCGTTGGGGAGTCGTTTGAGGCAAAAAGAAGCGCAACGTGCAGTTGTCGCTGATATGTCGACATTATGGATGCGTTTCTCACTGCGTTGCTTAAAATAGATCACCCTGGCTGGAGCAGCGTCATTGCGTTTCATTATTTCAAGAATCAAGGGCCGCAAGTCCAAAGCCAAGACGCCAACTTGCCAGGAACATTAAACGTCAGTAAATAATATTATAAAACGTCCGCAGCCATATTGAACAGCATTAGCGCAAGTCTGAAGCAGATATAAATAGCATAATGTAATGGAAACAGATTAATTTTGATCAGTTTGGAGCAGGGACAGGTGCGTATGGATTGCGCCATAATATCTTATGGAGCAGCATTAAATCGTTTTATCATGCATTTAAAATGGATGGAATCAATCATCTCCCTAACGCGATTACCGATGCCCGCAGTGAATGATTTAATTTTCTCTTTCCGGGTGTCTCTTTTTCGAGTCGATTACTGGACACGGTGCATGGATGCTGGGCTTGCATAAATTCAAACTCTTGTCGCATCTACGTGGGTGCCTTCCTCGTTAGATGCATCGTTAACTAATGATATATTGCTGCTTAGCTTTGTTTGCTCTCTGAGAGCAATTTCAGTACTCGGTTTGGCACTTGGCGAGCAACGTATGAGCAACTTGAAGATCGGCCAAGTTCTCTTCATTAATTCCTTAAGGCGGGACACTCTTGCATTTTGATGTGTGTGACCTGCTGCTCATCGTGGCGAATTCGTGGTGGTTGTTCCGGTCATCCATCGTTCTCGCGAACGAGATTCACGCTCTCGACGCGCCCGAAAGGTGGACGACCTCAATTTTTAATTGTTTTTGCTTGTTACGTAGCTCGGCACTGAACTTGACTTTTTGTGCCAGTGCACACATTCGAGCATTTCAACTGCAAACTGTCTGCTTTTATTGTATATTTACATTTGGATTAATTAATTAATTAATTAATTAATTAATGAACATGGATGGCGAGCATTCTTAAATTAAAAATTCTTTTTTCTTTTTCTATTCAGAGAATATTGGAATGCGACGAATGTGGGTGATTATAAATGCGCCATCCGCGCATTGCGGTCTGCCGCCCTCGTTTACTCTCTGTCTGCCTGTTTGTTGCCGTCGCTGTTCTACCCTCCTGTTATCCTTCTCGGTGCGCCAGTTTCAGGTTTTCCCGGCGTAGTAAAATCGTAGTACGGTAGAGCCGGCACGGCGGTGGCAGCTCACGCGCTCCCGGGTATCTCTTCCGTGACGTCACACCCAGTTCAGTTCCGTCCTCCTTCTGAAGGGAATTTCTGCCCGCGAGCATGCACGTAATTTCGCAAATAATCCACTCGTAGAAAATGTGCGAGGCGCGCCATCGACGAATTGATATCAAGAGAAACGTGCAAAGTGTACGTGCTGCATTGCGCAATACACCACGCCGCCTTCGGCACCACCTACTCCGTCCCCGGGAACGATAACCATCAAGACATGTTCAAAGCATGGAAATTTGGAAAGGTGCTCGTAATACACTTGACTATAATAATGTGTTGCGGCCGGTGGTTTGCATGTTTTATTTTCATGCCGTGTCCAACGCTGGGCACGTTATGGAAAGGTCACGTTGTGCATTGTTGAACCCACCCTTACTGCATGGCCCGGCCATGCGATGTTCCCGTTTCTCGCGTATTAGACGAGTGGCATATTTTTACGTGTGCGTTCCGTGCGTGTGTCGCTCAATCAAAAAAGTAATTTTCCACTTCGTAGACGACGTATTATTATCTACTCACAATAAAAACGACATTTAGTCACACTGGCTCTTAATTCCATGTGGTGTTCTTCGGTTTCTTTCACCTTGTAAGAGCGATTAATTTGTGATAAAAGCACAAATATTCACTTGATCACAATGCTATGTTTGTATCCTAGCAATTTGTGTTATAAATTTTACTATTATAACTGACTAATGAGATTTTGTTTGCTTCCTTCCAGGGCTTGGACGCTGGCACGTCCAATTCTTCTTTCAACTCGTTTTCATCGTCCCTCAAGCCCCTAAATCAGGAAATAGCTGCGCCTCGAATTGACGGCTTCCGGTTTTCTATGGCCAATCTCGAAGACAGTCCAGAAGTAGACCTGGACGCTATCCTTGGTGAGCTGTGTGCTCTAGAGACGCAGTGCGAACAGGAAATTGGTAATGCTCGTGACAACAAACGACAATCTGGTAAGCGTCATCACAGTCCGTAACGCGTCCCGCGTGGTTATATGAAACCACATTCAACCGCATAATATTACAGATACATGATTACTAACTGTTGCAAATTACAGATGTCCAGAAAGCGCAAAGTACACACAGTCGGATCTCCTCCGACGCCGGCCGCCTTAAAATGGATGAAGACACCGGCCTGTTGCATAAAACCGACCGTACAGATTCGCCGGACAACGACTCTGCATTTAGCGACACTGTCAGCATGCTTTCAAGTGAATCTTCCGCGAGCAGCGGCGGCAGTAATGCGAAGCCGCCGACCACATTGCATTTGATGTCAGATGAGGCGAGTCGGGCCAAAGCTGAGAAGATTCGAATGGCGATGGAGAAGATCAAAGAAGCGAATATACAAAAGTTGTTTGTGAAGGTTTTTACTACGGATGGCTCCGCAAAGTCGTTATTGGTGGATGAGAAGATGACCTGTGCATATGTGACTAGAATTGTGGCTGACAAAAACCACGTTGCAATGGACCCAAAGTGGGGTTTGGTTGAACACCTACCAGATTTATATATGGAGAGAGTGTACGAGGATGATGAGCTGTTGGTTGATAACTTAATGCTCTGGACGAGGGATTCGAAGAATAAAATTTATTTCGCTGAAAGACTCGATAAGACTCTGCTGTTTATGCAACCAGAAAGATTTATCTTGGGTTCTACAGATAGGGCACGTGGTGCAATGGAACATGATGAACATGCCAGGAATTTATTGTTGGAAGAATTCTTCTCCTCTAATGTAGGTTCTGGTGGAGCTGGGATTCCTGAAGTAGAGGGACCTTTATATTTGAAATCAGATTCTAAGAAAGGTAATAGTTTTCTAGTTCTAAATATTACCAATTGCTAATATATTTGTTCAATTGCAGGTTGGAAGAAATATCACTTTGTCCTCCGAGCATCTGGATTATACTATGTCCAGAAGGAAAAACTGAAGAGTGCCAAAGATCTAGTTTGTTTGGCTACATTTGACGTTAACCAAATTTACTACGGTGTGGGCTGGAAAAAGAAATTCAAGGCGCCAACTGATTACTGCTTTGCAATCAAGCATCCGAGACTGCAGGAACCAAAGAGTACCAAGTACATCAAATATCTTTGCTGCGAGGATAGACAGACACTGGACAAGTGGATGGTTGGTATGCGCATAGCCAAGGTTGGCAAGCAAGTAATGGAAAACTATCGCTTCCTCATGGAGGAGTTAGCTCAAGAAGATCTGGATCTTTTGGCTCATGCACGCAGCTGTTCTGTGAGTTCCATCCCACAAAGCAATGTGACCACACCATGCCAAAGTTACGCTCCTAGCGAGGGTTATATGACACAAAGTGAAGCGTGCTCAAGCACTCTTAGCGAAATTAGCTCTGGAAGACAGAGTCGAGCAAGCAGCTCTAGTTCTAGTGGCTGCATGTCTGATGGAGCGCCATCGAGCTGTGAGAATGCTTTTGATTCCGAGTTTCCCACCGGAACCATCAAAAGGAAGCCATCAATGAAGCCAACAATTCCATTGACGAACATCACAAGACAGTTGAAGGAAGTCGGAGAGACGCGAGATGAAAGAGACGAAATTGACCATGTTCCCAATAGTCCATCGTATACAAACACAGGTACTCTTACCAGACGACATAGCAGGAGGAAATCATCTAATTCGGATGATGGTTCGTTGTCTGGTACACTGAAGAGGCAACATTCGTATAAACGTGGTTCGATTGAGTCTGTCAGTACACGAAGCGGTGATGGTTGTGGTTGTACTACTCCAATTGACCGTCGGGAATTCATCAGAAGCCCCTTGTCACCTCTAGCAGCCGCAGCAGGCATGTCAGACTCGTTGATTTCGTTACCGCCACCACCTCCACCATCCACAATTCAAGCTCAAAGCGTGGTCGAAAATATTCATGGAGAGTTACCACCACCCCCACCCGAATTATACTGTTCAACGACTTCGCTGGATAGTCTGCCACCGCCACCAAATCTAAGTGATCTCCCGTCGTTGCACGAATCGGATTTAACCGGAAGTCAGTTGTCCCTTATGTCGTTGCCACCACTACCACAAGATGATGATATTTTGCGCCAAAGTCGACACCGGGAAAGCAATAATTGCACGCCCACGAACTGTACACCCGTGATGAGTCCCGAAACCACTCCATCAGCTTTATCACCGGTGAGGTATACGTCGGGTTCAAATTGCAGCACGCCCACTTCTGTCAATCCGCCCGGATTTCATACAAATGGGATGTCAGATCATTTAGGTGCGCCCATTTACTCCACTCCGCAAGTTTACCGTCAAACCATCTCCCCACCTGGGACATTTGTAAATGCGAATGGGTTGCGTTCTTCCCTCCGATCACAACCATCGGATTACACTACTTGTCGCCGTAACAACATTGCAAGTCCGGTGAAGACTAAGAAAATTTCGTTTAATTTAATCCCTCAAGAAGCGCCAGCTCTGCTACCTCGCAAGCCAGCTCCACCACTTCGATCAGAGAATACACGATTGTCCAGTCCTAAGAAACTTGCTGATCCGCCAGTGGATTTTCTCAAAGAAATTCAGCGCGTAATGCGGAAGAAATGGCAGGTTGCTCAGAAATGTCTGGAAGAACCTAGCACTACTCCGCATGAAGTATTAGGATTCCGGGATCCACCTACCACTTTACCGGATTATAAGGAAACAAATGTATCAAATTGGGTGCAGGAACATTATGGTCCCAATAACTTCTACGAAAACGTTTACCGAGACGCCGAAGTGGCGGAAGTTTCTGAATACTCAGCAAGTCCGGTCCATATGCAAGGATCTAAGGAGGGTAGGAATTCGAAGAGACCTCCACCTCCACCACCAAAACGATCAGAGACAACGCATCTCAGCAGCAAATTGCATTGAATCGCATAACTTATGAATAACGAGCAAATTTAAGGAGACATAAAGCAAAAATGTGATGATAACGTTATTTAAGAACAATGTGCCATTATTTTGTACGTTTTTCTACGGACGTATGCAATTTTTTTTATACATACATACTTATAAATGATTCTCATGTGAGGAGGTGACACGTTATTACGTGCACCGCGTATTTATTGGCGTCTGCAGATTCAAACATAAGCGTAAAATAAGATTTTGTTTGTATATAATGCGTAAGTAAAGTAATTCGTACATGTAATTCAATATTAGTCTCAAAAATACAAGAAAAGTGACAATATTCACTCGATTAATTTTAATGTCAAACATTTTATGGTGCTTCTAGGTAATTATGTATGAATTATATAAGCACAAACAATTTTGCAAGCATCTATGCAACGTACATGCGTACACGTAAATTGCAAACATGCGTCTATCGCATTCACCAAGAAACAGGGTTCCGCATGCGAGTCAAGCGCCGCACAGCGAACAAACAAAACTGTTATTTGATTATTCCTTAAACTTTTATAGTTGAACTATTGATCATGGATAATGATTGTTGTGAAGCATTGTAAACTGTTCGATTTGATACTTATTGTAGGTAAGATCTCCCTTCTCAGCCAGCTACCCCCTTTGGTAAGCGGTGATTTTATATTGCAAATTGAATGCAAATTTGTTTTTATATAACTTTGCCATTGATCAAGTACATTACTATTTATGAAACTAGATGTTTTTTCAATTTTCTCATCCCCAAAATAATTCTAGTTGTTGCAAAACATATCCTAAAGGAAATTATTAACGCTAAAGAAATATTGATACATAGTTCGGCGATTAAATTATATATTCAATTTTATTTAACTTAACAACGAATATTTTTATTGTGTTCAATAAGAGGTACTTTCTAATATGTTTGTGATCTCGATGAATGTTGAGAAATGTTAAAATTATGTTCTATATTACGCGTAATTATTGTCTTTGGTGCCTAACCCTAGTCGTTTTACCGCTAGAGTACATTTTTATAGCGAGTTTTTCCATAATTAAAAAATTGGTAAACTTTGCTTTTAAAACATTTTCAATTGGATCAGAAATAATTAAGTAAAACCAGTCTCTTTCAACATTATATTGCAGGAAATCAAAAATTGAACACTTGCGATCTGTTCTTTTTTTAACCAAGATAGAGTTACTACTTAACTAGTATTGCCCGATAGATTTACTCTTTGGCAATCAAATGAGGTTATAGCATTCATATAATTTTCAGGCTAAAGCCCAATTTAGCTACCATTACACATAATTAATTTTTATATTTTTATATAAAAGATGCTAATTATAGACTGCATAACTTGACATGTAGCAATTTGCTTTTTGGCTCTCATTTCTAAATAATCTATACGGCGTTGGAATCATTTTTGGAATATCTAGTACTTTTCTAGTGTTTTATTGAATGTTGCGTACCAATGTGCACTGTGGCCTGCCTTAACGGTGAAGTTCTTGGAGATCTTTATTAAGATTTAAGTGAAATTTATGATGGATTTATACCTTGCAAGATTATGATGTGATTATCAGATGTGCTGAGAAACAGTTTTCTTAAAATTTTTAAGCGATTGATCTGAAGCGAAGTGTGGTCAAACACTAAAATGGAAAATAATAATAAAAAAAAAAAAAACGATCGCTCGAAAATATTGAGAAAACCGTTTGTCAGCACATCATGATTAGTCGAGTGCCGTTAATATCATCTCGATCGGTAATTCGTTGCACAGTGCTATAAAAAAGTAGTAATAATAAATTATCCATCAAATAGGGATAAGAATTTCGTAAGATTTAAACAAAAAATATTTTATCTAAGTGTCAAATTTAAATTTTCGCTTTCTACAATTTTCTTGGTTGCCTATATCAAACCTTTAAATTCAAACAGAAATAAAGCAGCCATAAATACGCACCGTCCACATGCAATGAATGGCGAGAAGAAAAACATGGCAATGTAACACTAAATTTAGCATCATTCATGTTTACTAAAAAACAACTTTGAATTCTGTTCTCATTTGTCTTTGAAGGGTCACTCGGTCATTTCAGTCATAGTTTTCATTCAACTCTATACGCATCGAATAAATAATACTTAGTTACATTATTACAAATTAAAACAAATAGCACTTAAACAAGGTAAATACTCCGTAACCATGATTATTAAACGATTTCTGATAATTTATTACAATTATAGTTCACTTTGCAATGAATAAAGATGGAGATGAGGCTGTGGGATTATTCCGACCCGATTATTTTCCCTTGTCAAATCGTGAATTTGCTGCTCAAGAAATAAATTTCCTACGAGTTCCTGATCGAAATATGCGAGGGAGTAGTGTTTCATCTAACTTATCAGATATGGATGCACCTATTTATTGCAGCCATACATTGACCACGAATATTTCTGCTAATACAAAAATATCTAGATCAAGGGTAAGTTTTGTTTAGATATTTAAAGCAAAAGGAATTTTTAAGATCAATATTTAAATTAGCAATGTAAAGTTTTCCAAACGTAATAGAATGTTTTACAAATAGAAAAGAAATTCTATAACGACTCATAGATCTTGTTCGAGCTAAAGTTAGAGCCAAGCCCTCACACACCCGGTTATTTCCACCAATCACAACCAAAGTTTCATACTCCCTAAAAAGCGCACTCGCGTCGTCGCGAGCTTTGTACAACATGGATCGATACATCGGCATCGATTGACGTCTACAAACTCAGTATGACACTTCTCTTCCTTTCCCACATCACTACCACCATAATAAACGTGATCCTTGTTTACTTCCTGCACGTCAGTGATTACCATGGGTTGTTAGTCAGTTTACTGTAAGCGCGGAGCTTGTGGTGCTTCGCAGTATTTATGATATAAATTTACTTTCAAGTCACGTTTTACAACTAAAAAACAATAAGTTAAAAGTGAAGTTTGCTACTGGATAGACCTTACGGAAATTTCTAGTTAGAATCTTTTTTTTCTTAACTGTTGAGATGAACGCTTCGGGATACAAGCCTCATGGCATTTTTTCTTGCTTCAACTTTAGCAGCTGGTTTAATTTTTACAGTTAGAATCAAAGCGTAGACAAAATTCCAGAAAAATGACTTTGAACATTAAGATTCAGAGACGCAGGTATAATAGGCTGATCTTGGAGGTGTGCTGACTACGTCACGTGTTTTAGTTTTATTTATCTATGAAGGTGCTGGTGAAACAAGTTTGGCAGATTAAAATTTGTCTGGTGTTCAATGAAACTCACGTGCATTGCATTGAAAATTGAATCGGTGTTTTACCAAGGTCATGAAACGTCCACGTCTCAATTAAATTAAAATAACAATAAGCCTTAAACCAAACTATCTACACTAACTTTTTCTAATTCAGAATGAAAGAAGAAGAAAACCAAGATGCGGTAAGTTTTATGACTTATCGTTACTAACAATATTGTTCTACGTTAATTGTGGTTTTAACATAGTCCAAGTTTGATGAAATTCCAATTACCACAAAGGAAAAACCGCAGGAGAAAATTGGTATACCAGGATATTTAAATGATGTGGAAAGCCAGTTGAAATTCAAAACAACTACAAAAATCGTAAGTATTGACTTCATTGCTTGTCAGTTTGAGTATTTTTTTCAAATAATTGTGACAAATGTCGAGTTAAAAATAAGCTAGTACTATCTAAAGTCATACATCAATGCACATAATTTCACTCACGCGACTTAAGTTACTTTGCGTGCAAATAAATAACACTTGCATATGGGAAATAGTTGACATGTCGCTGGAGGTGTAGAAAAGGATTTTAAGTTATTTCTCATCTGAGAGTGCATACTCGATCAAGTAGAAAATGTTAAACAAGTTTCGAGTTTCAACAAAGTTGGAAATAATATTTTTAAAGAAATAAATAAATGATGAACAGATTCAAAAGTTTTTCGACAAACAGTTCAGTTTCTTTATAAAAATCTGAGAAATTTAAGGAAAACAATGCTGAATTGTACTTCACGCGTTTGGTTTAATTTACATTAAATAATTGCATTTTCAAGTCAGAGAAAATCTTAAGTTAATGAAGTCAACAAGATTAAAATGCAAATTACCCTAATAGTGTAATACAACAGTTTAAATGTTTGTTATTAATTAACTGTCATTATTCAAGTCACAAAGACAATTCAATTCAATTCAATTGAATTCATTAATCAATATGATGTATGTATAATTGATATTACAAAAAAGTTTACAATTAAATACGAAGCAAAAAAGTCTAAAGTTCATTAGAACATACCAAGTTTATCATTATCATTATTAGATAACATTGATATATGTTATCGCCATCTGCGTTCTGCAACTGCAGTGAATTGTCATCCACAAATTAAATCAGTCAAAGTCACTTTGAAGTGGTGGAAGCACTTGGTGGACATTGGTGTGTATGAGTCAAAACAGCAATAAAATAAAGGGTCATTGCTTCCATCATTTATTCTAGTAAGTACAGGTTTACGCGCTGTCGCTTTTCTGGCGACAACACGTGCTAACACTTTTGTGAGACGCATTAGTTGGGTGAAAGACAAATTTACAAATTGCTTGTTATCACAATGAAATAAAGAAAATTGTAAAATATTTGAAAGGTTGCAGAGATAGAAATTTTTATTCAGAGAATATTATAAAAATTTAAAGATATTTGAGTTTTATCAAAATATGACATTTCAAATCTTTCAGATATTAGAAAAAATATTTAAAAATATATGTGGCAGTGACAGTGAGGTGCATAATCTAGGGACACGGGTTCAAATCCTTCTGAGAGTCTTTCAGTCTTAATATCTACCAATAAAACCCTGGTTGATCCAGTATAATGAAATTGGTAAATCGGCATGGTTGCAGTACGCTCCAAAAATAACAAAATAACAACAATTTGTAAATTTCATATGTAGTAACAAGCAGACAGTGGAGTTTTAAAATATTTGGGCATTTGAACTTGAAAGATTGGGATAAATGGAAGTAATACAACTTTTCGTTAATAGCGACGTATTACAGAGTATTAAAAGAAATATTTACAGGTTGTACAAATATCGCAATTACAGCGAAGTAAAGACAGGTTCTAAAGACAAGTTCTTTTTTTTGCAATCTTTTATGCAGACGTGCTCACGAATTGTACATAAGAGCAGAACATGTGCAGACATATGTGAACTTTTCAAGTATCACATGAAAAAAATGGAAGCTTGTTGAAAGAACGGGTTTAAATTGTCTACAACTCAGTATTTTCAATACCCACGCAGATTTCTTTTTATTTCCTTTTACAGACTTTACTTTACAACCTACATTGCGGCCTACATACTTCCAACGCATATTCAAATGTAATAAATCTACAAATGCTTAAATTATTATCACTCTGGAACCTGACGCACTGAGACCTCAAACATTTGATTATCAAAATGCATTGAAAGAATATTCATTCTATTGCACTGATTGATGTAGTCAAACTAATGATGTTGAATTGACTTCGTAATAAACTACAATCTAAAGTCTACTGAACTTTCAGTTTTGGTGGACGTTTAGGTTGCATCGTTGTCTGCGACTTGTAAGCATACATATCATACATTTAGTAACTTTAGTGTTTTCCAAGCCTTGGTCGAGTGCGTTTCAATCGCTGCTCGTGAGCTTTCCCTCTTGGTATTTGTGTTAATTTTAACTTTTCTCGATGTAAAAACCTAAATATTTATTTAAATAACTATAGCTTATAAATTTGTACTCCACTGACAAATATATTAATATAAATATAAAATTGCACTAACTAATCTAAAGTGATATTCGTTTAATGGCTCTAGTAAATTCGAGCAATTTTAAGACATCGTAGAAATAAATAACTGTTAGATAAAAAGTTTAGCATTAATGTGAAGGTCGCGACTAAAATCTATTAAACCATCAATTTTGTGCATGGCAAACAAGTGCGAGTGGAATTTAAGTATAAAGTACAATAGTTCGACAAACGAATAAAAATTGTACTTGCGACATTCCGACGTAAAAGACTGTTTTAATTCAAGGAAACACATGTCTTAACCGTCTTTTATTGTAATCGAGCGTATTTTTTGTTGTAATTTTATTGTGTAGATAGTGCAGTTTCGAGCAAAATTTAAAATGGAACGAAATTTGAAGGTATGTTTTTGAATATTAAAATAAATTAGAATATTGTTGAGTGTGGTCACGAAGTATCACGAAGATTCATTATGTTGATAAAACTTTACTATAACTTTACTTACTTTTAGTCACTGGATAAAACGTTTTCTAATAAGATACTGAAGAAAGCAACATGCCTTTAACGTTTTACCAAGTGACTAAAAGTAAGTGTTATAGTGAAGTTTTAACAACATAATGAAATAAATTATGTGTCGCGCGTAGTTGAGCAAGTTATTTCTCAAGTGAAGCAACTCTGCGTCGGAGTATGTTAATTATTTACATTTTAGGTACGATACTAATTATGCTTTAATACATTATCGCGCACATGCCCTGTCAAAACACGTTTGTTGCTTATCAGATGCAGTCTACGAAAAAATATTTACTGAAGAAAACTTTGCAAACAAAAAATACTTTTGTATATCGTGTATTGTGTTCACGTAGTGTCTGATGTAAATTTACATTCATACCTATTTATTATTTATGTATAAAACAACTTCTTTAGTTTAATTTTTTACAAATTTTTTAATACAAAAGTAGGCTTAATACAGCCCAGTATACCAAATGTAGATTACTGCATATTGTAATAATATAAGTATGATTTCATTTGCATGGAAAATATAAAAAATAATTTATTTTGGTTACAAAGTGTTTAATATTCACTATGTGGATACAATTTAACTAGAACACTTACTAAATATTTATTTGTAAGAAGTTTTCGGTTTGTTGCCTTCTTCATTATAGGGCTTATTTAATATTTTATCTGTTTTTATGTGACTTGCTGTGGTCGGCTGTTTCTTTTGTTGGGAACGGGTATTTTAAAGATTATGTGATTAGTCGTAAGGGTCTGAATCAAACATCCACAAATCAAACAGAAATTTTTAAATTAGGTACAAAAAACATATGCGTGCATAGGCATTAAAGAAACATCTGAACAACCCAAAACTCTTTAATGAGCACACCCACTCGCACTCATTCCCGACAAAAAAAAACAACCAACAATCCTATCTCTTCCCCCCCCCTTTATCTTTTCTAATCAACAAGTCATATAAAAACAGATTCAATATTAATTAAACCTTATATTGAGGAGACAACAAGCCAATAACGTCTTACAGTTAAAAACTTAGAGTATCGCTGTGTGTAGTTACGAAGTGCTTGATACTTTTTAGTGTGTGTTAAAGTTTTATCAACTTATTATTACATAATAAGTGTATTTTTAAAGTAAATTTATCTAAACAACGAAACAAACACATTTCAAATATTTGTGCTGCCTTCTTACTTCGTCATCTCTCACTTAAGACAATTTTTGACCTGGATCGATTCGATCTAATTAGACCCCAACATAATTATTAATAATTGCAAACAATAATTACACAACAATGATTTATTTTGACATTTAAGTCCATTTATGACTTATTAACTAGAAGAAAACACAAGTTAAAATGTATAAAAATGAATTCACACACTATTTTTAACTTTTTCTTGCATGTTAAATGCATATTTGCATACGCAATTTGATTAGTTGAGGTTTTTGCTAACCATATTCAGATTAAACAACATTCACATACGTTTTCATCGTTTCAATTGACTTTATTAACCCAATGACGTTCGACGTGCCTTCTTTTAATAGCCAATCACAACTTGTTTTAAGACTGATAAAATTATTTGTACAATTTATGCAAATAAATATATAGCAATAAAACATATTTATGCTATGCTATTTGTGGTAAAGTAATAAAAAGGTAATGAAAGGTGCAATGGAATTCGTTAAAGTTGTAATAAAAAGTTGAGCACAATACGACCGGAAACAATTATAGAAATATCAAACGAGATTCATAAATAATTTACGTCCTAAACAAAACGGGGACTATGAAATTCAAACAAGAATTACACTATATTGATTGGAGTACTTTAGAAGCCAACAAAAAGGCTGAGTAAAGTAAAAAGGCCCACTTGAAATCATCTCGTCAATTAGTTATTAATTAACATCAGTTTTAATTCCTGATATGTAATATATAGATTGTGATAGACTTCTACCACTCGTAAACTGATAATAAAATTCGTTTACCGCAGCTACAATCTCAATTTGTTGTATTTACAATCAACCGTTGCAAAATGATAGCTACTCAACAAGTCAGCTCTCAACTCATGTTCATTTGTGTTTCAACGTTCAATGTGTTCTCGCAAGTGTCTCAAATCACATGTGGCGTGTTTGTGTACTTTTCCCAAAAATACAAACTAATACAATAAACTAAAAACAGTCAAAAATTAAAATGAATAATAACAAATATCGACAGACAATTCAATCCGACGCTATTGGTGGCGGCTGGGCTGGAAATTTCGATAATAAACTATCGAATAAAACTGTAAGTTAAGCATTAATTAGCAAAAACGGTGAATTATAATGGTCAAGTTTCAAAAACAGATTCGTTTATCTCTTTGTGAATGGCACTGACAAATTGCTACTACATCCTTTACGGATAAACGCTTTGAGTTCAAACAAAGTCAAACTTTGGAATTCAAATGATAAAACAGAAAGTGTCAATTAATTAAAATAGTTATTAGATTTTATGCAAAAGGAAACGTAACTTGAATTTCTAAAATGCATATAAATTGTATCTAATAATATTTTTTTATGCATATACAATCATACATATACAAGGCCATCAATCAACAGTCCTTCAGGGAAAATTGTATCTATAATATTAAAAATCGGTTAGTTGATTTAAGATAACACGAAGTAGACACTTCAAAATTGAACTCGATTTTAAAATTACTAAGAAATATGTAGGGCATGGATAAATCTGATAATGTTCTGTTGTTTTCAGGGTTTCAATGCTAAACTGGTGTTTGCGATAACAGCGGCTGCACTAGGATCTAGTTTTCAACATGGATACAATACCGGCGTGTTGAACAATCCACAGAAAATTATTGAAGAATGGATCTCCACAACTATTGCAAATCGAACTGGAGAAGTGCCTGCTCAGACACAAATCACATTGATCTGGTCAATTGCAGTGAGCATATTTTGTATTGGTGGAATGATCGGTGGTGTTCTAACAGGTAGGAAGTTAAACTTAAATTTGCAAAAAATCAAAATTAACTTCTCATTGGTACGTAGGATTTGTTGCTGATACTTTTGGACGCAAAGGTGGTTTATTCGTAAACAATATCTTGGTCATCGCTACTGCAATCCTTGAAGGTGCCGCACGATCAGCAGGTTCCTACGAAATGATCATTCTTGGTCGTTTTGTGATCGGTATCAATTCTGGCCTCAATGCTGGTTTAGCCCCAATGTATCTTGCTGAAATCTCTCCGGTAAATCTTCGTGGTGCAGTTGGTACTGTCTACCAACTGATTATCACCATCAGTATTCTGGTCGCCCAAATTCTTGGTTTAAAAGATGTTCTCGGCACTGAAACACAATGGCCGACACTATTGGCAGTTACTGTTGTACCAACTCTATTCCAAGTAAGTCAAATGCTATCAAATGATCAACTGTACAACCTATGTGTTAATGCATAAATTCTAGTTAGTAACTTTACCATTCTGTCCGGAAACTCCAAAACATATTCTCATTGGCAAAGGAAAAGAAATTGAAGCACAAAATGCATTACTTTGGTTACGTGATGGTGGGTCCGTGCAGGAAGAAATGGACGAAATGCGTGCTGAATATGAAGCGATGAAACTGGTTCCCAAAATCACCATGAAGGAGTTGATCAGTAATAGCGCTCTTCGTATTCCATTGATTATCTGCCTTATGTTAATGATTGCACAGCAACTCAGTGGTATCAATGCAGTAATGTTCTTCTCCACGAAGATTTTCATTATGGCTGGTCTTAGTGAAGAAAGCGCATCTTACGCTACAATGGGAATGGGTTCAATCAATGTTCTTATGACAATTGTGTCCCTTGTGTTGGTGGAGAAAGCTGGAAGGAAGACTTTACTACTTGTTGGCTTTTCTGGAATGACTATAGTGACATTTTGTTTGACTTTTGCCATGGCTAACGCAGTAAGTACACACTTTAAGAAAACAAGCTATAATTAATACTCTGTTTACATTTACAGATGTCTGCGCAATGGATTAGCTATTTCTGCATCATTCTGGTTTTAGTATTCGTTATTCTTTTTGCAACTGGTCCCGGAAGTATTCCATGGTTCATGGTGTCTGAACTTTTCAATCAATCAGCGCGTCCTGCTGCAACTAGTTTGGCAGTTGCTATCAACTGGACGGCGAATTTCTTCGTCGGACTTGGTTTCCTCCCGCTACAGGCAAGTTAATTTCTGTCGACAGTCGGTACCTTTTCTGTAAAATGTCACAAGCTAATTTAAACATCCAACATTCTAGGAAGTGTTGGGTCCTTATGTCTTCTTAATCTTCACTGTAATCTTAGCACTGAATTGCTTCTTCATTTATAAGAAAGTACCAGAAACGAAGAACAAAACAATTGAGGAAATATCAGCCATGTTCCGACAACAATCGTACGAATAGTGTAAATCATGTTTTTAAAAACCTTTTACACTATATGGAAAGAAAGTTTAAATTTTTTACGTAAATTAGGACACTACAGCATCTAATTTATCGCCTTAAAAGGTATTGCTAGTCTTTTTACTCTTATGTATTGTACGTTCATTAATCGTTAAACAGAGTAATTGTACGTACCCCGTACCCCCATGTCTTTTAAAGTGTCTAGTATTTGAAATTGGAGGTTTAGTCGATTTTATATAACTAAATTCATTTTAAGATTGAAGCCCATCTGAATGGCTGCGATACGAAACCGTTGTAATTTATATGTAATTATTACAAACTCATTTTAACTATATTAGTGAAATTTAAACTTTTTTAAAAGTAAAACATTTTAAGTACAAAATCAGTTTATGATTGTGTTTGTAGTATTTTAATTTTTTACATCAATATACATAATATTCCCAACCATAATCATCTTTTTTATAACTCACAGTTCATTATGCATCTGCTTTATACAAGTTATAAAATAATCAACACAATTGAACTATTTTTCTTAAAATTTGCAATCGTCCTCGGTTGCGCTACATCAATTAGTCATCAAACACAATTAAATTCCCCATTTCCGCAATAGAATGTTATAAGGTAACTCGAAATACGATAGAAACGCTGTGCGTCACCAGGTAAGTCGATTATCACAATACATGTCGATTTATGCCGTAAATTTCATCTTGCCAGGACCCCTGTGCAATTATATCGCGTCTTCACCGGTATTGCCGGCTGACGCCACCATCACATGTTTCACAACAAACGCAAAACATGCAAACACCGCAAAGACGACGAGGTTGACCACACAACTTTGTAACGTAGACTGTTCATTCAGTCCCTGACTATTTTGAGGTGTATCTGATGGCGGTGGTTCAATCTTTTTTCTTTGAACCAATTCCTCCTGAAAACAATGCATCTCTAGGAATCTCTTGTTAATGTTTTACTAAGTGTGGTCTCACCTCAATTTTCTTAGATATATCCGGAAATAATTCCTTAAACTGGTAATTTTTTATATTATGTTCTAATGATTGATAGGCATACTGTCGCTTCTGTAAATCTGTTGTTTCTATGCTTCCTACAGTTGGACTTTTTTCATTCTAGAATAATCAATAATTAATAGAACAAACTTACATTTGTATGTAACTCCTACTCTTACCATAAAACTCAAGAGACCAGTCAGAATTGTAGATACACTCCATGCTGGATTCCAATTGTCTGGATGAAAGTCACTAATACTGAGGCACAGCCGTGTGTTTGGCTTGAATCGGCCGTTTGGGGTAATCATATATATTGATGGTGGCTTAAAAGGAAATTCCCGTGGAAAGATTAACTTTCCATGGTAGTAACCACCCTCATATGGTGTATTTTCTGGACCACATACAACATAATGCCTGAAACAAAGAGACAATTACATACGAACCAAGGAAAAAATGAAAAACATTAAATGATAAATAATGATGCACAAAACATATAATTTCTGTACCATTCCAAAATGTTTGAAGGCAGTGGTTCCGCAGTAATGTACGGCACTGGGTCACGGTTCATCCGCATATAATCCTGCTTTAGGCGCACAGTTGCGCTGGTCGGCTTTCGATTCCGCGACATTGTTTAGCACACAATGGAATGTTTTCAGATTTATTGCTACTGGATTATTTGAGAGTGGACACAATGAATCAGTTACGCGACACTACGATGGCACGTCGCGCTCTTGGCAAGCATAATAAAACGAGAAATTTAACACTTGAATTTACTAACTATGTATTTCGTCCATTCATTGCGAGTGGGTGAGTGGTTATTGTGCAATACAGCTTATACCTATGCTGCGCTCCGATTTATTTTATTAATCTGTATTTTGAAGTGTTTTACTCAGTGTTGCTAGTTTCACTTGCGTGTACATTTCGATAACACATGATTTGAGCCTATTTGACAAAAATGTCACGACCTGGCATAGACATGGTTTGTATAGTTTACACCAGGTAGCGCAACTGGTCAAACTAATTTTGTTTTTAAAAGTTGTTCTGCTTGAAATCTACTGCTTCTGAAATAAACGTCTATTGCCCTAGTGAACATAGAATTTCCTGAATATAATGTATTTTTATGGTGTACTACACCCGCAGACCCTTAGATGATTAGCACCTGTTGTGACAATCATCAAATAATTTATTTAATTAGTGTTAAATAGTGGAAAAAATATTGTCAGAATTCCAACAACAGGGTACAGCCCGCAGCGGATGAATGAACATGCTTACAGGTTAATAAGAAAATTTTCACAAAATTCAAAATAATTTAAGATATAACAAACGCAATGAGTATAATTTACGTAATATTAAAGATAAGCCTGCCACCCATAAAACAACCTCGATAAATTTGCAGGTTCTCGTGCTTGTTTAATCAATAAATCAACTTGGGTTGATACTTTAGTTGTTTTACCGCTCAAATCATTTCCCAACAGTTTTTGTTTAAGCCGTCCCAATGCCCTTTCGGCAGCAACATTAGTGCTAGCACGATCTAAAATTGAATAAAAATTACGATCCAATAAAACCAAACAAATAATGAACCACCCCATACCTTGCGGAGAAAATAACGGGCTGTGTTGATCAGTTCCTTCATCAAACTGCTTACTGTACGCTCTATTTGGTGTAATTGACCAATCATAAAGCGGATCGTACAACAGCACTTCAACAATCGTCTGAATTGTAATAGCATTTCTTCTAAGCGCTTCCATTGTCTTTTCACAAGTCTTCCTGAACGTTCCTTCAATCCCGCAAATACCCATACCATCCACAATGTCTCGAGTAAGTCTAAACGGTACCGTTTCTGGTGTTGGTAAGATCTTTCCTTGTTCAAAAGCAATTCCAAAATCAATGTGCACTACTTCTGCAGTGTTAGTATCAACTAGAATGTTCTGCACGTGTCTATCGCCAATTCCGAGTACATATCCACACATGCTACTTGTAGCTACACTTTGTGTATATGCACGCCTTCGTTCGTACCACGACGTGGGTTCCAAAAAGTTTGTCTCAAAGAATTTATGAAAAACGGGATGAATTCGCTCACATATTCCCAGGTAGGCCTTGATGCGATATTCCAAACCTTTCCCAACACCCTCTTTAATTATCTGTTTAGCACTATCAGTCTTTTGATCCTTTGGATAGTAGAGCCGATGAGCATCAAGTAAATATTCACCAATAGGCATACTGTTTTTAACCCATTCCAATACCCCACTACGTTTCGAGAGAGGGATAACTTTATATGTCCTAATTTTAAAATTCTGTGTCTCTTTGTTAGCATTTAATAACTCATTCATTATGCCAAACACTTGTTGCATTACCGCATCTTGTCGTATATCATCCTGTCCTTTCACAAGAAGGTAACGCATGATTCCATCCGTCCCAATGCATTCTAAGCGTTTGGGCATGTTAATTCCACCCATCGACACAAATTCCTGTTTAAACTTATGAACGCCTACAATATTGTTATAATTATTACTGCAACTGTATGGTAGATTGTAAGTGGGCATCAAAACGGATGTATAATCGCGAATATTGTAGATTTTCAACGTTCTTGGTATTTTAGCAGACTCCCCTCTTTGAACTTCAGGGCTAAAGTATGCCAGTTCGATAAATGCGGAAGCCATTTCATTATACTGAGTCATAATTTGTTTAATTTCAGGAATACGGTTCAATCTGATTATTAATTGTTGAGCTCCTCGTATACGCGATTCGTTTGAAGTTGTTCTTGCGTTGTCCTTGGTAAAATTGTCGTCTTTGTTAGTGTTTGCAACCGAGATAACTAAAGGAAGGGAATGATGTGGATGCTGAATTGCACAGTTTTCTAAAGAAATATTATTAAATTGAATTCATTACGAATGAAACATGACTGCATATACTCACCAATTAAAGTACTAATACATTTTGAAAATCGGTCCTCTTCATTTGAGATGTGAGGCACTAACTGCGGCAGAATAGGTAAAATTTTATAAATTTCAAGTTGTGACAATTTTTCTTCAATGATGGTTATGATCTCTGTGTTTGTTTTATTTTCAAGCCACAATGAAAAGAGTCGAAAGATTTCAGTTTGTACTTTGGTAGAATACTTTAAGTTGTGCAGATAATACTGGATGGCAACTTTCAAGAAGTTAACACGTTGACCATAAGTGTTCTTTATATCAATTTCGTCAATTTTAGTCATTCTTTCGTAGGTAATAATTGCCTTCTGTACATCTTTCGAAATAGTTGATGTTACAGTGCGAAGTTTCTTTGCACTTTGAATCATTTTGTTCATTGATTCCTCTTTACGAATGAATTCAGGAGACTTAATAATGCCACATACCTAAAATAAGACAAATTAAAGAATAATTCAAAAAAAAATTCAGAATTATCAATATATACATGTTGATATTCCTCATCTGCAAACTTGGCTAAGGCTTTGTATACTTCGTGTACTTCTTCCGTTTCACGCAAATAACAATGTTGTTCACTGCTGTTTAGGCGAGTTAATATATCAGCTGACGGTACAAAATATTTTGTAAGAATGTTCTGAGAATTCTCAGACTTATTTTCTGTCATCCATTCACCGCATAGTTTTAAAATAGTAGCACGCAAACTACAAAGTCATTGATTATAGATTCTTACGATAACTTAGCTACAACATTTAGAATTACCTTGTTTCGGGCTTGTACAACTCAATCAACTTCTGTAACTTAGATATACCCGAATTATGTCCCAATGCCCAGTCAATCCGAGCATCTAATAAATCGATTCTGGCTTTGAGTTCAGGATCCTCCAAGTCGCGAAACTTATTTAGTGTTCGTTTAGGAATGTGCATATTGTCATGTTTGCACAATAAGTCTACCCAGAAATTAGTTTATAGTGTTTGGAATATTATTAGACAATGTACTTACTTGCATAATCCAAACTCAAATCAATATAATTTGTATTTGTACCAAGCATTTCTCTCGTTGGTATAGTATTTATAGCTTCTATGCGTTGAGCAATCCTCGGTTCCCAGTACATCATATCACTGTCAATTTTATCTCGAATTTTAAATCCTTTAATTAACGCATTCAGGTCTCCTTTCTTTTCAACTGTGGTAAAAATGTCTTCCAATTCTTGAAGTCTTTCCAATTTCGAAAGCTGGCCATAAAGTGTCTTACAACTTTCCAAACTCACACTTTTCATTGTTTCAATAATTTCAAGTCTTGTGTTTTTCATCAATGTGTGGAATACATTCTGATCATTATCATTCATTGCATTCAGAAGTTTATAAATATTAGATTCAAAACTATGAATCGTACCAGATGAACTTTTTACATGCTGATCAAGCTCATCCCATTGTCCTAAACGCCACATACAATCATAGTACGCATCAGGAAAATCTTGTTGTCCTTGGGAATGGGTGATGGCCAAGTTATATAATCCATACTGTCGAAAACATTGACCTAACTTCTTCCAAGCAACAGTGTTATCTAATCCAAGTTGCATATCATAATTTAAAAGCTCAAAATCATTCTTGAAATCAAGGTTTAATAAAGATGTTGATGGTGAACAAGGTTCAAGATGGCCGCCAAATAGTGCGTAATTATCGTCTATTCCTTTATAAGCCTACGAAAGCAAATAATTAATAAGATACTATCAACTCAATAGAAACATAAAAATAACAGATAAGGGTTAAGGCGGATAATGTACGTCAAGTTGACTCAGGGATGAGGATGAATTATCCACCATCTTGGCTCGTAGATCGTGGCTGCGCAGTTTTGTCGGTGAACCAGATAAAATAAATTTGAGTTCTACCTGAGTTAGAATGAGTCGTAATTGTGTTGTTTCCTCTCCAATTTCATCCAATAATCCAATTGGTGATAAATTATAACTGGCTGTCTTGCACTTTGCATTAGTAACCGCTACATGATAGGATTTCTCCGCATACATCACAGCTGAAAAGTATGCTGAACAATATACAGCAGCTTTGGCTACTTTTAAATAATCCAGGTTCATTTCCAAATCTTGATATCTCCTGCAATAAATTAATGGCCTTTAATAAATAATAATAAATTGAGAATACCCTTTTTTGTCATGAAGGCGTTGTAGTCTAATAAAATGAAGAGAATTCAAAATACATCTAATAGACGAAATATTCATTGCAATAGATTGCTTTTGTAAGGAAGCACTAGCCGACCAATGCCGATCAAAAAATGTGACAAATCTACTTCCAACAAGTTCCTTCACTCTTGGCGATGCATCCATTAATAAATTAAGTAAGAATGGTAATAATTCCTCAGCAAACGAAACCTGTAAGATATACTTATTAATATGTTAAGCCTACAAGATTAATTTCATATATATATATACCATTTTGTTGACAATAGGTATGAGGCACTTCATAATATTGTGAACAAAACCGTCTAAAATTTTCGTAACTAGATTTTTAATCCAATATTCATGACTTCCTTCGCCTGGGCACCATAATTCGGGATCACACAATGTATCCTTGTATAATTTTTGTGAAATCGCCAACAAACTCGCGTCCTTTCCTCCTCTTGATAGAAAGGGTATGAAAAAACCAAGCATAGTCTTAAATGTATCGCTTTTTACAACAGTATGCCCAACTTTAGTAGATAGAACGGCACACAATGCTTCTGACACCTGTAGAACAGTTTCCAAATCTTTATCAACAAAATGTTTCGCTAAAAGCTCCAAAATTTTCGTAAGAAATAAAGTGGTGGAACAGTCCTTTGTCTGAATGAAATCTTCTGATTTCAAAACCATCGTAGTTAAATCATTGGCACCCAAAACACCCAGACATTTCACAGCTTCCATTGCTTCAACTTGATCGTCCGATTTTACCAACTCTACTAGTGTAGATATGAGTGAATGCAGAATACTATCGCCGGATAAACATCCACCCATTTCGTGCAATTCTAAATAGATATTACTCAAACCCTTTAAGTCATTTTTAAACTTCTTTCGTAATACTTTTAAACCTTCACTCCTGGAATCCTGGGCTTGCCGCCCAACCAGAAAGAGTCTAATTTCATCAGCAAGTGTACTGTTGATTGGTCTAAACTCCATCAATTTCAATCTCAAAGATGCCACATGTTGATTATTTTCAGGGAGAGGATCCAGAAATTGTAACTGTTCCTTAATAAGTGCATTGTTAGAAAATGCGATGACTTCAAGGACTTTCAAAGCGTCCCTATTGCCTTGAATCGCATGCGGCACTAGACAAGATGAAATGACAAGGACGAACTCCGCAACATATTTACCAAGCTTAGGAATGACCATTGTAAGAAACCTTAACAAGTACTTCATGCTTAATGATTGCATGATCTGCTGTTCATACTTTATCACTGTAATATTCGTATAGATTACATCTCTCAAAAGAAAGAAATTGCAAGTTTTTAAAGATTTTTCAGTAGTTTTCTCAAAAACCAAGTGAACAAATATCAAATATCTATATAATTCCACCATTTTTTCTTCCAAATTCACTTGTTTCCAAATATTGTACCTCAATTTCAAGAGAATTTGTTGTAGTTTTTTTGGTTTGTTATCAAATATGTACTCAATAAAATCACAGTTTAATTCACTAGTCATAATCTCAATTATATCCGTACAAAAAGCTTCGTGCGTAATTGAGATGGTGTCCGGCAATGCAATACAACAATTGTAATCAAAAAATACCTCTAAATGAATTGGATCGTGAACGTACCCAATAAGTTCAATCAGAACGTCATCAATTGTATTTCTGATCAGCTGTTGTTTCTTTTCAGGTGATAAAACATCATTTAGTTTAAGTTGAGTTATATTTCCAATTGAAGAATCATTTCCTTTAAATGTATTATCGACGCTAGCCTGCAATTCTTGTGCCATCACCTTTTCAATTATAGTATTGGATATAAATTTTGGATAACAAGACTCCACCGCCATTTCTGTAGATAAACCAATCTCAGTACAAACAGCTTCAAAAATGTCATCACCTTCCTTGAGCGCAATAGGCATTATTGTGTTCAAATTTTCCAAATAAAATGCTTTCTTATCTTGCGCAAAAATGGAGT
Source organism: Diploeciton nevermanni (assembly GCA_027575565.1). NCBI lineage: Eukaryota > Metazoa > Arthropoda > Insecta > Coleoptera > Staphylinidae > Diploeciton > Diploeciton nevermanni. The sequence continues at coordinate 3,572,537 of JAODIE010000010.1, forward strand.
ACGGAAAAGTTAATATGGAATCATTTTTACACCAATAAGATAGAATCATATTAATATAAGCAGAAATGTCCATGTTTTCTTGTTTTAATTTCCCAATTTCGGATTGAATGGTATCATTGGGTATGGCATAATTTCTTCCCTTAATTAACAATTCACATAGCGCTCTCTTGGTAAACTTTGTTCCCCTTGCAGATATAACAATACTTGAAAACATCTCAACCACTAACTTATTGAAATTATCAACTTCATCATCATCAGTTTGAGACAGATTTTGATATGTCTCATCCAATTTGTGCAAAATTTTCTTCCAAATTTTGATTTTGTGAGCTTCTATTTCGGAACTACGTGATGGATACTGATACAGCAACGAAATGATCTTCATAGCTTGTTGCTTAACAGCCAGTGATCTGCTTTCCAGGTAATCTGGCAAATAATATACTACTAATTTGTCATTATACGATGCCCAATTCCAACAGATATCAGGATTAATCAATACATGGAAACAATTCAACAAACCCAATTCAACGTTTTCTCCAAATTTCTTTCGCGCTTGGTGAATTGTATACAAGATTACTATAAACTCATTTTTTACATCATCAGCAAGATCTTCGAGTTTAATTAGATGTCGATATGCATTTTCTAATACCCTTAAAACGTCCACGCACACGTTGTATTCTTGAAATCTTCTGAGACAGATTACTTTGATTAATTCTGCGATTGCAGTGATGCAATTAGTGTATAACAAGCAATTCCTATTTTTAAGACCACCAAGAATCATCATAGCTTGGTGATATTCAACAGAGTTCCATGGGTCAAAATCTTCAAACTCGAATAACACATACTGGATCATCTTTTGGGTGTCATTTTCTGCTCTATTAGAGTAACTAATAAGAAACTCTATAATTAACAACTTCAATTTGGTTCCTGGCTGATTCATGGTATGACAAATTTCACCCAGATTACATTGTCCATCAATCAGAGCTTCAATAAAAGGCATATCTATGGTTTCTTTTACAATTCCCATGTTTTCATCTAGTTTCATTACATCAACAAGATGTCTAAACGTAGCATGTGTCTCAACATTCGTGAGACTATCATCATTTCCAAGTGTTTGACAAAGAGGTATTATTTTACTCCAGGTTGATGATATAAATGGTATAACGATATGCTTTAACTCGCCTATAGCCACATTGTGTTTTGTGTAATAAAATAGCAAACATGTGAAGAGGTGAACAGTCCTCAGCAATGTACAATAATTTTCGTTGCCTACATTTATTTCTTGTAACTTTATTAGTTTTGAAACCAGATGCTTGAAACACTCGTCGTTGAGAATATTTAGAGTTTGCAGCGTTGAATTATTGTTCGAATAATGTTTGAAAGTTAAATTGACGATGGCATCAGCAGTTACTTGATAGGAAAACTGTTCACAGCTGCAATATTCATCCTCTTCGGTGGGTATAAAAAGATCAAGCATTGCATTCTTAAAGTCCACTGTATTCTCTTTTAGTCCATGGTAACTTGCACAATTGTGAAACGTTGTAATGCTATTTTCATTCAATTGAATTGTACGTGATGTATATAGGTTCACAAGTTGAGCTACATAATCAGCAGAGATTATAGAGTGCTTTTTGATAAAAAGTTGTTGCAGAAGATGATGGCTTTCATTTAAATTTTGATTTAACCCAATTGCTCGCACGGCAGACTCATAGACTAACATCCATTCCGATTGTGTGAGGTAAGGTTTTTCAGAACTGTAGAGATTGTGATGTTCTTCGACGATGAGCAACGTACCTAACAATCTAAAAACGTAGCCTCTGATAAAAATGGCTTTGCTGTCTTTCACGTAGTTGGAAAATACGGAGAGAAGTTTTTCAAAGTATGATACCGATATTAGATGTGGGTATTTTTCGAATACTAATGCGAATAGTAAAATGCTAAAATTCAAAAGCATTATTAATATTAAAAATATTAATGCAAAAAAATTAAAATAAAATGTTGAGATAAATAAAAATTCATAAATATTACGGCTTGCGGATTTGAATTCAGCTCATCAAATTTAGTTGAACGCAGTTAATTTCATACTTTGGGAAAATTGATTTAATGTAAATATCTTACCAGGATCCATTAATATATTCATGTAAATTATCAAAAATTTCAACAATTCCTGCCTCCCTTCTTGGTTTCTTAGCAATAGGTTCTATATGCTCCACTCTATTGGCAACGTCCTTGATGTGTTTATAACATTTCTGCGCAATTTCAACAAATCTATCGCGATACTCTATAGTATCTTTATTGGATATCACAACGGCATCATCCTTTGTATCCATTAAACTTGAAAGATAGCGCTCTATAAACCGCAGATTAATTTTCCACTTTTCATTAACTTCAGTACAAGTATCGTGAGCTCGGAGTTGTGCGACAATAGCATCCATTAGATAGTTCTTTATATTTCCAAAAATTATGAAAATTAAAATAGGAATACAAATTAATGATAAAGCCATACCCGAAATAAATGAGCATTGTCTGTAGAATTGTAAAATCTCAATATCAAATATAACAATTCATCTCCTTCTGTAGTGCAAAACTGTTTGTAACACCTGTGACTTGTCTCACTGAATATCACCACTAACTGAGCCCCAGCTTCAAGCGGCCAACGTGGCGAAGCATTTACTTTAGACAAAAATGATCTAATAAACTCAGTTTCTTCTTTGATTGTAGTCAAAGGCAGTTTGTACTGAAATCCTTTACGTAATAAAGCAATGTATGCAAGAATAGCTCTAGAATCTGGTTTCTTGTTGTGAATATTTTTTAAGATGCCTTTGATATCTGCAAGAAAATTATAATTCATTATATTAAACCAATTGATCTCAATAACTTATTTACCTAGAATAATATTTAGGGGTAATTTATCCCAATAAACATCTTTATCAAGAATATGACTCCCAAATACTGTTAAACAAGTTTCCATGCAATATTTTTGAAATAGAGCATCCTCATTACATTTTCTAACATAGTCATAATAACTAGTAAAGGCAATAACACCATCTAAAAATTAAAAATGTTTATTCAAAATACATACTACATTATTCACTATCACTGTTACTCTCTCTGTTGGCATTTTTTACTATTTTGGTAAGCAAATCTCTGCAATCACAAGGAAATGCACTTGATCGAAGAGGTTCATGGCCTCTTTTATTAATTTGCTCTTGTAATTTGTTCATCTCCTGAGAAGGAAACATCATATAATTACATTAATCAAAAGTAACAGATTTAAAATTGATATACCTTGTATAGAGATGTTTTTATAGCTGTAAATCCTTTTACCCATTCTTTAGGATTATTATCAAGGTAGCGAATCAAGTTGGGCTCATCCAATAAGTTTGAGACTTCATCAATGCCTTCTTTTCGTGTTTTGACTTTGGCATCATGAGTAGCATAGCAAGCCTTTGTGAATTGTTCAAGTAATTGGTTCTCACTCATTTTATGTACTTCTATTATAACTACAATTTATTAACCCTATCGTAATTACATTTATTTCACAAGCACAAAATTCATGATCTGTTGATCATCGGATCTCAGCTAATTTTATAACCTTAAATCCAACGCTTTTGCTTTTGTCTATGGAATTTATTTCGAACATGAATAAATGTTCAATTTGTAAATTTTGCACACACAAATAACTAAAAACGAAAAGTGGCGGGAACGATCAGAACGTTACTGCGACGGTCTGCGAGAAATTGAATTCGCTAAATCGAAAAGTTATAACACAGTCCAAGCATCGTTGAATGTGGTCAAGAAGTGTTTAATATTCATAACGTTGATTGTGTTGATATGATTTCACTTTAACACTTACTAATATTCATTTGTTTTCAGCATGTTGCCCTCTAATATAATAAAAAATATTAAAAAGCATTGCTACAATGTAACAATTATATTTATCAACCTTTTAACGAAATGTTCATTTATTGAGAGACAATTTTGGAAATTTAGTTACTTGATAAAACGTTTTCGGCTTGATGCCTTTTTTAGTATCTAATCAGATCAGGTAATCTAATAATTATACTGTAGAAGACAACATCCCAAAACATAATCTTATCTCTTATCATCAACATAATAAATATTATTCGTAACCACACTCAACAGCATTATGTTGATATAACTTACCTTCAAAGTTTGCTAAATATTTATTTCTTCAGTGTAATATTCCTTAAATTCTTGAATTTGAAACAAGGCGTAATGCAGCCTTGCAACTTTGCAACCCTTATTTGGTATTTTATATTATTTACATTTTTATATTTATATTTTTTTATATTAAATTATATATTTGGTAACCCTTATAAATGTATGCTATACCCATCACATAAAAAAATGTGTAAAAGGAATTCATACTAAAGAAGGCAATAAGCCGAAAACGTTTTATATATAAATATATAGTAAGTGGTAAAATAAATTAAAATCAACGTAACATATAAGTCTGTCTGCATATAAAATTACCCAATTTTAAATAAATATTTAAAAAATTACCTAGTACATACGAATATAATACAAATATTTACTTTTCTGACAACTTTTTAAACTATCTTCAGTTTTAAACATTTGGAAATGTTTTAAACATGCTCTCTATTGCCATCTACCGCATTCTCAAACTTGACATGTCCATTTGTGTCAGATTGCTTGTATTTGTCAAAACAAACGTTTTGTTGCCAAGGAATGACATCATGTAACGCAAATACATTGAATTTTGTTCCTTTCCATTGTTGCGAAGCAGTAGACAAAGTATCCTTGTATTGAGCTGTAACTGCTGCGTAATTTGTGCGAGTAATTTTTTTTGTTTTGAAAGAGTGGCAAGCATCCTCGTAAGCGTGGTACGTCCACGCTACGGGCACAATGTCGTTGCGTGCGATCGCATCGCACTTGTTTCGGCATGGTCGCAGCTATATCAGGAACGCGGGTCTCCCAAAGAGAGATATTCATACGAACAACATTGGCGAACGCGTAAATGCGGCGCGACAGGTACAGCAGGCCAAAGGGGCGCGGCTGGTGCCGCGCTCGTTTGCTCTGCGTTCCGTGGGTCTTCAGGTGGGAATCCACGCGCGCCGAATTTTAATCGACAACGTCTTAAACCGTGTAACAAGCTCGCTTGCCGCTAAACTACGGAAAGAAGCTGCTAAGAGAATGCTATTTGGGGATTCTGGTCATTTCTTTGCATTGGTTGGCGTGAGTCTTGCATCTGGGGCTGGGATTTTGACAAAGGAAGAGGAGTTGGAAGGAGTTTGCTGGGAAATACGGGTAAGCCAAATTGTTACAAATGACTTGTAAAGTGATTTATGATCATATACTATTTTTTAATTATGTTAGGAAGCAGTATCAAAGATTAAGTGGCATTATCAGGACACTGAGGTGATGGTCAACACTGATGAACCATTGGGGGTAAAGGATCTGCACTTTGGGGCACCTCTAGGGAAAGGAGCTAATGCAGTAGTTTACACAGCCAGGTTGAATCAACAAGTAGAAAATGCCATTGAAACAAAACCCTGTGTTGCAAATGCATCACTAAACAGATCAACTCTGCTTGAAGGAAAGTTTGGCAAAGTTCCTATTAAGAAGGGAACAAAGGAAAATGATTATCCTCTGGCAGTGAAGATGATGTTTAACTATGATATTCAATCTAACGGTATGGCGATTCTGCGTGCAATGTACAAGGAAACAATTCCAGCAAGAGTTTACTATAGTAATGTTGCGATTACTGATTGGGAATTAGCGTTAGTATCACACAAAGAATTATTTTAATGACGAAATTATGGTTCTTCTATTATTTAGGTTGTCAAATGGCAAGAGACATCTTCCTCCACACCCAAACATTGTCGCCATGTATTCTGTTTTCACTGATTTTATCCCTGAATTGAAGGATGCGACTAATTTATATCCTGCGGCTTTACCGCAGAGGATTTACTCCGAAGGTGCAGGCAGAAATATGTCCTTATTCTTAATCATGAAGAAGTAAGTTCTTTGGTTATAACTCGTAGACAATTCAAACATTACTGCAAGTTAATTTAATACTAATTTTTAAATCATAAGGTATGAGAGCAGTCTTCAAGAATACCTGTCTTCAACTTCATTAACAACTCGTCAGGCCATTCTTCTTTTCACACAGTTACTTGAAGGAGTTGCCCATTTATCAGCTCACGGCATTGCTCATCGTGATTTGAAATCAGATAATCTTCTCCTGGACTTGTCTGAGCCTACTTCACCAATTTTGGTAATCTCTGACTTTGGTTGCTGTCTTGCTGACAACAACCAACATCTTACAGTCAGTTACAATTCATTTGAGATAGATAAAGGAGGGAATACTGCATTAATGGCTCCTGAGATTATTAATCAACAACCGGGAACATTCAGTTTGCTTAATTATAATAAGAGTGATCTATGGGCTGCTGCTACAATTGCATATGAAATTTTCGGACAGACTAATCCATTTTATGACGGTCCGAATGGCAAGTTAAGAGCAATTAATTACAAGGAAGAAGATTTACCGATATTGGGTGGTGATCAAAGTCATGAGATTCCGGATGTTATGCATGCTTTGGTGGCAAATCTCTTGAAGCGGAATTCTAGTTGGAGATTGGATGCTGAGGTTGCTGCAAATGTTTGCCAGTTATATTTGTGGGCACCAAGTGTATGGTTGAAACCAATGATGAAATTGCCTTCTAGTAATGAGGTATAATTTGTTATAATTCTGTCAATATAGTGTTAATCTAATTGGTACAATTTGTCTTAAAGATCCTTCAATGGCTGCTTTGTCTAACTACCAAAGTGCTTTGCGAGGGACGTCTTAGCAACCCCCTTTCAAACGAAGATGAATTCGATAATCCGACCAGCAACACTTCTAGCAGTGGAACAGCTGGAGGCAATTTCGACAGTGATCACATTAGAAATTTTAACTGGAAATATTGTAGTAAGAATCGACGTACTTACACTGAGTACTTGATGATTTCATCGTTTTTGATACGAGCTAAGTTGTCGAATATAAAGGCCGCTCTGCAGTGGATTCAAAATAATGTGAATTAATATATTGATACAATATTTAATTTTAATTCAACGTAAATTGTTGGTTGTGATCACGTTCCAGAATCGTTATAGATAATATTGTAATAACCAGAATCTAAAGATTAGTTTGAGAAGGTTACTTAATTTAGATAAATTGTATTTATGCAAATGACTAGTTTGATTTTTATACATTCATAGTTATATACAATTTATGTGCGTTTATGCATTTTTATAGACTGGAAACACGTTGAGAAGCCTGACTTGGCTCTCGCTTTGAAAACAAATGAAATCATTCATAATGTATGCTACACACAATGCATAGATGGCATTAGTAATTTGAAATGTGACAAAATATTCTGCAACTTTCTTGATTTTTACATTTATGTTTATTCAATTTTCAAACAAAGAAGTTGTTAAGAAATAATGCATCGTAGTATTTTTCGAAGTAAATATTATCGCTCAAATGATGAAAGAGACGTTTATTGTTTTTGCGATCCAAAATTCAGAAAAGGAAGAGAGCGGCGCGAATTAAGTGAAGATTACCTTTCGTTATTTATTGAAAAGAACAGTGACGATACGAGAAACTTGCGACTAAAAGGAAATGAACTACAATATCGCATTAAGTAAGTATTACATGTACAATATACAGATAAAATAATCAATTTCTTCTCATGATCTTACAGCCGACGTGTAGAATCAAGCGACATGCCTTTAATCACTAGATTTCTGCTTAAATACTTGAATTTAGTTAAAATTGACTTATCCTATAATCGCATTGATAATGAAGGAATACTAGTTTTATGCGATGGATATCTCAGATATCCGAACCCTTTAGAAATTCTAATTTTAATCGGTTGTGATATTGGCAGTGGTGGAATTCACTCTCTTTGCAAATGTTGGCCAACATTGGCATTGAAAATATTATCATTAACTGGAAATAAATTTGGAGTAGAGGTAAACAATCTGGAATTAAGAGACTATCGTGTTTTGACATAATAATTTTACAATTGTTTATAATAACAGGGTGCTGAAGACTTGTATGTTCTGTTGAGTAATACCCAAACCTTGGAACATCTACACGTTGGTGCGACAGGCCAAGATATTTCGAGTTTTCCTCATTTTATGGCTGCAATTAGGCTCGACGGTGGAATGAATACAAGTCTTAAAATTCTAGATGTATCTGACATCATGCCAATGTCAAAGTATTATCAACCACAGCCTGGGTTTTTGGCCGAGCATTTGAGTACAATGTTTTCAGTAAGTGATCGAGTATAATTTAAATGAGAATACGGTACATTAACTGTTTGGAGTTTTATTAGCTGAACAATACGCTGAGGGAAATCCATCTGCAAAAATGCGCGCTGGATGGGCATGCAATTGAGACAATGATTGTTGGATTGAAAGAGAACAAAACGTTGATGTTTCTTGATTTGGGGTATAACAAAATTGGAAATTTTGGAGCGGAAAAGTTGACTGAGTATTTTATGACGGAGCCTCAATTGCAAGGAATTAATTTAGCTGGCAATTCAATTGGAGAGGTCGGAGGCAGGTAATATAAAACACTTAGAACAAATATAATTTCAGTGATGAGTTGATATTTATCAGAGCTTTAAGTTTTGGTTTTCCGTATTCAAAGTTAAGAGTTATAGATTTGACACAAAATAAAATAACAGACCAGGGATTATCGGAAATACTTCTCAGTATCAAAAAATACCAACGTATTCGAGTATTTTACATCTTTGGAAACGAAATTGGACCATTATCTAAAGAAGTATTCATCACAAATTCTCTAAACATCAAATTAATTTATTTAATGCAGGTTTTAGAACGGCAATTTATGGCTGGTGTTTATGATCAATTCAATATCGATTTTCAACTTTTTCGTACTCTTGAAGGTCTTCAAGTAGCAAAGTACCCAACAAACAATTACAAACATTTTGTCTACAACCAACTAGATCCTGAAGATGTTCGCGAACTAAAAATCCGTTACAACAAACTCCCAGGGCCTTACTGTGTACAAAATGCCAGAGTCAACTTTGATCATTACCGTGTTGATCATGGTCCATGCTTAGATGACCCATATTATGAACCGCCACCAATCAACCCAGAAAAATTACGACAAATCTGCATGGAAAAGGAACGCTTGGATGCATTGATTGAAGAAGATTCCGATACTTCGGGATTTGGAGTGGTTGAAGATTCTAGTACTGCTGATCCATGTCTAGTTAAAGATGATACACCAGATACTTTTGAAATCCCTGAGATGTATACTAAAGGTGTGTCATTTGCGGCGCTAGTATCACAATCAAAGGAATCCCAGGTGGGTGAAGCGACTGGAGATGAAACAGTGGTAATACATCCACCAAAAGAAACTAATATTGATGTAAATAGGGATGATATTTCTTAACAAAGAAAGAAGCCAAATGAAAATGTTGTTTTTTCGATTGTAACAAAATTACTTACTTCTAATAACATCACGTACAAGGAAATTAATTTTAGTTTTTGTCTTAAGCAAAACAGAGACTTATCCGGATGTCATGAACGTCGTTATAACCATTACTTAGATTTATGCTTCATTATAATGTTATATGAAGCACCATGCGTTTATAGTTGCGTGACGGTTTTGGGGTGGGTCTCAACATGTTAATTAGTCTCTTCTCAAATGCATCTCAAGACACTTCTAGACATCTATAGACATGTCTCCTTATCCGTCATTATTATAATGAACAAAAAAGAACAACTTCTATAATGGAAATATAAGTTTTATTAATGAATACTATGTTGTCTCGACTTTCTTGACGTCTAGATTCTTGCTTAAGACAGTTTTCATTGGTTTTCACCATTTTCATGCTTGTTAAAATTATGAGTATGATTTCAGCGTGACTGAAATCATTCTGCAAATCCTGTATATGTTTCTAATGGCGTGTTCTGACATCTAGGCCCTTCAGCTTCTCAAAAGCAATGCAAAAGCAAATAAATGCGTGTGCACGTGGACACGAAGGATTCGTTCCGGTTGTATTTGATGTTGTTTGAGTTCTTGAAAGTTTGCGAAATTTTGAGATAGATTCAATTATTTTTGCGTTCTTTCTAAATGTACGAGAAAATTTAAATTATGATGACGTTCTTCTTAAGTTTCTACTTTTGATAAACTGATTGATCCGAAGTTTGGCTTAGGCATTTTAAAAGATTTAAAAGTAGTATTTAAGTTTATTCAAATTTTAAATCAAGTTGGCAATGCGTTTAGTGGAAAACAGAGAAGGTACAGAAGACATATTGATTTGATTTTTTGTTGCTCTCTAGATCAACTTATTAGTATTATAAGATGCTTAAAATAATTGGCTTTCTTAAAAATGTTTGTAATGCAGGAATATTTCCTTTGCATATAATGATATCCGGTGACTCTTAAGTGGATGCCACCATCTCAAGGGTCTTACAAAGCTTCGATGACATAGGATGTGACTTCCATTTGTATTGGATTTACGACAGCAATGCCGAGCGTTGATTCGTTGGTTGAAGAGAAGTTGGGATTGCTCTACCTTTACGCACCTGTCGTAATGAAGTGACTTCACAGCAGGTAACTGCGTTCCAAGAAGCATATAAAAGGTGGGAAATAAATAGACTTCTGAGACCAATAGTAAACCTTAGATATTGTATTTCTCAATTCTTAAATTTTTCACTTTATTAAGTTCATTTAAGAACGATAGTGTTTTACTTCTTCACCCTCTTAAACCAAACTGGGGTGAATCTCCCCCACGTTAAAACGACATCTTCATACGGGGCGTAATAACGTCACAAACGAAACAAAGAATTATATATGACAACCGTCTTAGATGCAAAAAGCTGTGTAAAAAATTGTCTCCTCACGATGCTTCATCAAATGACATTGACGACACACGACTTGTGCGAAGCGTCGTGAGAAATTTTCATCAACGCAAAGTTTACGCAAGCATAGTTTACGTTTAAGCATTTAAGTCTTGTAAAATCACTTTAAACTGCCTTCAGTTTGCGTTTGGTTTTCGTTGCTATACGCACCGCGTTAATTAATGCCGCTGGTAGGCCAATAAACAAAAAGTTAATTAAGCAGCTGTGCTGCTCTGAGGCGCATTGGAATCGTGTGGGGACCGCCTGAACGTCTGAGACAGTTGAAGAAGACTTAAGTCGCATTCGGTTTTTGAGTTCTCAAAAGAATGACAAACCACAACTTATAACGGAAATTCTCTGACGTCACGAGTGAGTAAATTTTTATTTATTTTGATTTCAGTTTTTGCAGAAGTGGTCGATTTACCTTAGTAATTCGTTGGAATTAGATTGATTCGGACATGACGCAAGTCGACTTATATTGTTTGCAGTAACGTAAGTAATGGTGTAATCCGAAGCAGCGGAGATGTGGAGGGTAGGTGCCGAAAGGTGAGTGGAAAGGCCCGCAATTCCACGCGGGCTCAGCGTCGCTGCTGGAAGGCAGATGTTTGTTGTAAACAAGATTAGTGCGCGTTGTAAAACTGCTACGAAATGTGCGTAGCCCGGCAGCAAACGGACTATGAATTAATGAGTGCGGAGATTCCCGCCGAAGTGAAAAACCCAAACGTGATAGAGGCACAATTATAAAAGTATTGCTTGCAATCACAACAAACAAGTCAAATCAGCAATGTCGCTGCTAAAGCATCATTCACTTTCTTCTGCAGATGATTAGATACTCGAAGAGATTTGGTTGGCTTGAAAAATAATTACAAGTAGCATTCTGATGTTGAGTTATCATTTATTGCACGTAAGTCGGAAAGTCCACTTAGAAAGGGATTTCCCTCACCTTTAACTATCTATTTATGGCTTTAATGAGATAACACCTAAGATGCCATAAACTAAGCCAGCGCAGGTTTGCCGACCAGATTCGGTCACTCCTCAATAGGCTAAAGATTATAGGATTTTCCGTGTTTACCAATGTTTTGCGTAATGCCACCGATTATGATGAATGATATTCTAATCTTGTTTTTATTCATTTATTTAGACCTTTGCTATGGAGGGTCAGAACAGGAGTTTGCTTTTGTATTGAGGAGATTACTTGATATATTGAAGAAATAAAATATGCAATATCATTATTTAAAGAGTGTGCTTGCCATAAGAAAAATTAGGATTCAATTAAGAAAGATTGAGGAAGAAAGAGGATTTGTCAAGTTTATTTCACCATATAAATATAAAAAAAATCGTGAAATTATGAATATTAATGATCAGAAAGCAGCGCTATTTTATGATTTTCTTCGTAAAAATAACGAGCAATTTGTATTATAGTTGTTAAGAAAGTATAAAAGTTATTATAAATATTGCATCATTTACCTTCACACATACTAATTAT
>JAODIE010000010.1:3585030-3613149 GCA_027575565.1 Diploeciton nevermanni
TAATTTTTAAAGTAAGTTTGCATTCACATAATGAATATTAAACACTTTGTGTCTACACTTATTGATACATGTGTCAATTTTTTGTGTTTGTTATGCACAATAATAACAGATAAAGGCTTTACCTTTATAAAACCACTTTTTCTAAATACAGAAGAAGACAAGAAACACTTACTTAATATTGATTTGTAGAATATTTTCGGTTCTAAAGCAGATTTTTATTAATATTTTTTGAAAAGAGTTAAATCAAATGATTTACGTTGCAAATCAAGCCTCTCATGGTTGCAACTTTAAAATATTCTAAATAAACCATACGGTTGTTTACTTTTTATCAACGTTATTCTTTCAAATTCTTTCAAATAATAGTATTTTGTGATCAACAATATTTGGAAAAATATGTGTTCATGATACAAAATTCAAAGTATTGCCTGAAAAAAGTGTTGTTTATTAGTATTGGTCAGTGAATAAGAACGTGTCATCGTCTCGCCGTGGTGCATCTTATAGAAACCGCACGAAGCAAACGAATTCCCACGTCCTACGGGATAACACATGTGTCGCATCTCAGAAAGTGCACATCTTTCGGCGTTTTTATTGCGCGCCATGCCTGGCCGCCTTCTCGCAGCCAGCCATTCGACTTTTGTTTGGCTTGCCAGATGAGCGCGCTCCGAAGACATCCTCCGAGTCTGCACGCCAGATGGGCGCGGGCTTATTAAAATGATGCCGCCTGGACTTGAAGGGCACGAACCATGGTGAGCTCGGCTTGAGCACGCCATCAATGAAAAGTCGTAAAGACACGATCGGGCATTCCAAAGTGTCCATCGCCACGGTGACAGATGGGTGAGGAAGATCGAAATGGGAAACGAATATTGTTATATCCATGAGGATGGGACACATGGTCGACATCAGTTCGATTTTATGAGAGGTTCAATCGCACTGGCATGATTTTTTATTGCACTAGCATTGCCGATTTTCCATCATGGCGCATTTTTCCAGCACATTTTTTACAGATGATGATACAAAGTATCAACAATTTAAGTTTTCAATGTATCAATATAAGATGTTGCTATCGTTTAGACATTTTCAATTAGAAAAGCAAATCTTTGTTATTGTATATTAATTATAATGTTTCAAGAATAACTTAAAATGTATTTACTCTTTTTATTTAGATTTCGTAAATAATTATAATAAATGTTGATGTTGAAAGAAGCAGTAAAAACTAATAAAACTCGAAAACATATTTTAGAAGAGTAAAATTTTACTTTAAAATTAAATGCAAACTGATTTGTTACTTCAGAGTATTGTTGAGTGTAATTATGAAGTGTTGAAAATTTATTTTAAAATCTACTTTACTATAACACTTACTTTTAATCACTTGGTAAAACGTTGAAGGCATGTTGCCTCCTTCAGTATAGCAATTAAACACTTCGTAATCACACTCAACAATACGTGATTTTTCTTTATTTACCTTGAATTTCTCATTAATTTGTTGCACTATTCTATCAATACATTAATAGATTTTATATCTCTCTCAGACATAACCACTTAACCATAATATTGTTTCCTCAACCCTTTCATCCTGGCATATCATAAACTGTGGATATTAACCCTAAACCTCTAACCTAATCTTCGAAAATACTGAAGATGACAAAATACCGAAATCGTTTTGCCAAGTGACTAAAAGTAAGTGTTATAGTAAAGTTTTATCAACATAATGATTTGTTGCTTATAATTTTATACCATTTATTTAAATCTCTAATTCACCTTCGATTGAGGATACTGATAAAGGTAATAAGTCGAAACTGACAAAATCTAAAATAGGATTTTAATAAAAATTGTTGATATATTATGTCATTTTAATAAGCAATTAAAACAAGCTATCTTATTTATGTTGATGCAATCTTTTTTTAACTAGCTCAGTACTGTGTACTGATTAATATATTCAAAGATCATATCTTGAATTGACATGACTTTAATATTACTAATTATTTAAAAGATAAATGTAATTTTATATAAACAATTACATTTTATATTGCAATGGCACAAAGTTACTTTATGACTTTGCGTACTTAACCCAATGTAGAGAGCGCATGCGTACCACGTAAACCCATCCCACGCCTGTCTACCATTGGGCACAAAGCCCGCCTTCTTACAACGATTTAAGAATCGTTGAAACACATTGCAGAGCATCAAAATCAACGCACATCTTGTGCCCATCACATCGTGCATCTTGCAGTACAACTTCTGTAATTTCTAACCTGTTTGAACAAAGTGAGCTTGTTTACAAAACAATCAGTTATCTGTCGTGCACATTGTTGGTAAAAGTGAAGAAAGTGAAAAAGTGTGCTTTAGTTAATTGCAAGCAGTGCTGGAACATTTGTTAAGAAGGTCCGACATGTATGACCTAGTTGATAACAATCCACATGTTCACATTCAGCACGTGTCCACACATCACCTTCTCGCGCCCAGCCCGCAATCATCCCCCTTGCAACAGTCCATGCTGCATACTGCAACGCAGATGGATTATCCCAGCGGAGGCGAGTATGGCTCCCCAACAAGATTGACTGATCTGACTAACAATCACTACCATGAGAACCCAGCATTGAATGCTATCAACTTGACTAAATACATCCCTCTGCAAATACAGGAATATCGAATTAAAAATCAACCTAGTGATCAATTTGGATTAAGATACTACGAGGAAGACAGACAGCTCTATCAACAGTCACCTCCACTCTCCGAGGAGTACAGTCCTAATCCAACCATGTCAACGTACCAGAACAAAACAGATGGACATCATACGCAAACGCAAGAAGTGCCCTACATTAAAGTAGAGGTTGAGGATATGGATGAAGACCCAAATCAATTACAGGATAATTACAACAATAACAATATTCAACAAAGTGCAGAGAAGTATCATCAAATCCTCAAGGTACAGCGTCGTAGAAAGAGGAAAGTTTGTGATTCGGATACTGAGAGCACCTCTACGGATGAAAACTCCAGAGCAAAGAGCAGGAGGAAATCTCCGCAGTCGTTCGAGGAGATGCAGAATCAACGTGTGAATGCGAACGTTCGGGAACGTGAACGAACGAAGAGCTTGAACGATGCTTTCGCTTCCTTGAGGAAAAGCATTCCTACCCTCCCGTCGGATAAACTCTCCAAGATTCAGACGTTGAAACTGGCGACGCGGTATATTGACTTTCTTAATCACACTTTGTCCGCAGGTGGACAGATGGATTTTGATAAGGATGTGTGTGGCAATGTGTGTTCCTTCACTGCGCACGAGAAGCTAAGTCGAGCGTTTAGTGTTTGGAGGATGGAGGGTGATTGGAATTCGCAATAATAGCAAACTTAATCTCTAATGAAAAATTCATTCCAATTGAAATCAGAATTGTGGGAAAATGAAGTAGGATGGTAGGATGGCTGTAAATATTGTAGAAAATTGTAAGTGATATTTGCGTAGGAAGATGTTTGCAGAAGCGTATTTATTTTTTGTTAATTATGCCAATTGTCTCTGAGATGTACATTGAGAAAATTATATTTTTTGCTTATTATATATTTTGCTTCTCTATTCTTTTCACTGTGACGAAATACTCAGTAATGAATGATAAACCCTGTCATCCAACTGTCCTTGCACCACTATCGCATCCTTTTATACACTTTGTATGTACCACTGTTTGAGCAACTTTTCTCAACTTCCTAACCATATCGTTTGCCTTCACGCTGAATTATTTCCCGGTGCCACCGCGTCGCATGTCAAACAAGAGCCGCGTGAAATGCGAGATTAACTGCCAATGCAAATCGGACGGATTATGACAAGCATTTTAGTCTCGCTTCTGTTTTCCTCGCAATTTACTGAATCCATCTCCCAAAATGATGGCACCGTGTTGAATCATTCCTTGGAAGTCAGAAGCAAATAAAGAATGTCATTCTGTCACATCCGGTATGTCCAAATTTTATTACTTTATATGTGATGATATATTTACACGTTTTTATGCTACTGGTTTGTGTTGACTTTTTAATTCTTTCCAAATTTCAGAACGTGTCGCGCCTCTTGAACGCCTGAGAAATGTCTTTTCCGCCGGAGGCGCCCAAGCATGTAAAGCTAAATGTAGATCTTAAAAATAAGCCGGGATAGATGTTCATATATCATGAAGAAATCAGAAAAGTGAAATTAATCAGAAACAAGAGGTTGAGTATACAGTTAGATTGTGAGTTCGGCAATGTTTCGTTGTGATTTCATTCGGTTGGCGATATGCCCAGCGATCCGACGCCAACGCTGCTATAAAATAAAGCTAAAGGAAGCCCGAAGTGATTTAAGCAACAATGCTAAATGAACTTATTTTCTACCTACGAAAGTAGATAATCAAATACAAAGCACAATTAGCAAGTCAACAACAGATTGGAATCGAATAATTTCTAATAGAATAACAAAAGTGTGGTCACAAAGTTTTTACTATTCATTCTAAAGATGAAATTTAACTATAACACTTATAGTGTATTATATATTAAATATTATAATATTAAATTGATTTGTAGAATGCTTTCAGCTTGTTGTTAACTAAATAATTTTAAAATTTAACTAAAACAGTATTAACATGAAACTGATATTTGAATCTACTTTATATAGGATGTCGTTGAGTGTGGTTACAGAGTGTTTACTATTTAACTTAACTATAACACTTACTTAATATTGCTTTGTAAAACTTTTTTGGCTAGTAAACACAGCCGAAGTAAGTGTTATTTAAGTTATATTTACATAAAGAAAAAAACATCTAGCAAATCTAACCAATCAACAAAAATAAATAGATATAACCTCTGATTTCGCATGAATTAGAAGTTTTGACTGTGAAGTGAAATTCAAAGAAAACTTGAAAAAATTAGTTGCGATTAGTCGAGATTTTAGAACATTCAGAACATATTTTTTTCCTTGCACCAAAATTGAAATGTAATGTAATACTTTGTGATAGCTATAACTTTTCTATGCTCACATCCATGTCAAGACGGTCGAGACCACTGCTACCTTTCCGCCCGACAGGCTGCGACTTAAAAGTTTCAAATCACTGAGATGCAAAAGCCAAAAAGCCACCGACAGACGCCAACATCAATTCCAAACTTGACGGTGCGCAGCGTCGTTCGAATTTGAATTTTCACTTCATTCTTCTTCGTCGTAGTCAGTTCTTCTTTCAGCCAGAGAAGAACATTTGTCATCTTGTTGTAAAAAAAAATACAATATGCAAATCTATAATACAAGATAGAATAGATACCTCTCCCTCATTTTAAAGTGTGGTTGGTTTATTGCAAGCATAGTTTTTCAGTGTAGAGATCGAACATGGTCGCGACCATGAGACCAGAACTTAGTCCCTCGTGACACATTAACGCCGAGAAAAAAGACAAAAACCCAGCGGGAGATGCACCCGGACTTGTGAGACATTCAGACGCAAATTAATGGCGAAAGAGAGCATGTAGAGCAAACGCATAATGCGATGCATCGGCAGCCACAAGAGTTCACTACCATCACCACTCAGCATCGGTACGTCAGCCATGGCGGAGACTAATATTGTTCAGAAAAATATAAATCGTCTTCCGGTCGGGTCGGGGCGTTTGAGTTTTGCCTGCTGGCTGACTTTGTTTTGTTTTCAGAAGTAACATTTTCCTAAGAAGTGAAAGACAAATCAAGAATTCAAATGATTTAAACTAGGAGATCTACTAATAGATTGCAGTATAGACATCTGAATAAACAAAATTATGTTATAATTAAGTATTAAAAAAAAAAAACATTTAAAGACCGAATATACCGAGACGAGAATATTAATAATTTTATAAAAGATAGTAAACTTGAAGACAATGAGTTTTTTTTGCTATAATAATAGTTATCAACTTGATTTATTGTAAACTTGTTAGCATTATGTTATATAACTTCTTAGCGAATAGTTATTTATTTCTGATTTACTAAATACAAGAGAAGAAAAGCATTGCTGTAATGTAACAATTATATTTATGTACCTTTTAACCATCTATTAATTTATAGAGAAACAATTTTGGAAATTTAATTACTTGTTTTCGGCTTGTTGTCTTCTTCAGTATCAGATCAATCAATCTAATAGGTATACTGAAGAAAGCAGCAACATGCCGAAAGTGTTATACCAAGTGAATATTACTAAGTGTATAGTGAAGTGTTATCGACATAATGTTGTAATTATTCATTCGTAACCACACTCAACAATTTATTTTTTTGTTATTTAGTTTAGTTATTTGTCAATTTTAGCATGATCTGAAGGAATAATTGTACTATAATAAAAGCTATGGTTCAAATACTATTTCCAACTTAATGAAAGCAAACTGTCCTCTTCAAAAGTGTATTTGTAATTATTCCCAACTTTTAATAGCTTTGTCTCGACGACGCGCCAAAAAACATTCAAAAAAAATTTGAAGAACTTAACGACGACCGCCTCTGACAGCAACTTTTTTTCAATGCAACGACAAAGCCAAATAAAAACAACACTTAACAAAGTAACCAAGTAAATAAAGCTTACTCCAGATAATGAATAAAGATAGTAACTGAGTCTACTCTGCAGTTCTTCTCTATTTTACACTATAAATAGAAAAAACGGCAAAATTAAAAATCCTCTCTACTAACAAGCTAAACCAAAAGCAAAGTACTGAAACACTTACAGCCATGTTAAAACTGTAAAAATGCATATTAATGTGATGCACAGCAGGAGAACTCCTGGTGTTCTCTGAGGAGACCTCCAACCATGCCGAAACGAGACGAGCCGCGAGGCGTTGTCACGCTTTCATTCATCATTTTTCACCGCGTTTTCCTTCGCCATGCTAGTCTAAACATAGATTCACCAGCACGCCAAGAAGTTGTTGTTCATATTGCCGCAATTAGGTTTGGTTTAATTATGAAGTTGAATTGTGATTAAATGGTGCAATTCGTGCAATATTCATGCACTTCATTCAGCTTTTGAGAGTATAAGAAAATTTCCGGAAAATGTTTCCAAAAAATATTGTTATATGCTTAAATTTGGAAATTTCTGATCAAAACAACATTAACGGCTCTCGACTAATCATGATGTGAAAAATGTGTGAAATTTTCACAACATTTCTGATTAACCCATCATTTTTTTTTCATTTCCATTTTAGTGTTTAACGTAATTTCGGTTGCAATGTGATATATTATCCCATAACTTCCACAATCATTTTTAGATTATTTAACCGGCGTTGGCAACAATTGGTAAATAGATACTGTAGAAATGTGTGAAAACATATAATAAAGGAATTATCTTCAATGATTTCAAAGTTATGTTATTAAAGTGAATTTTTGTGAAAAAGTGCAGATGCTGATACGAAGGCATATTCCGAACAAGTATACATTCGAAATAAAATGAAAGTATGTTTACTTGATTAAGTCTGAGTTGCCCAATACAACAGCATATTTAGTTTTTGAGCCAATTTTTTAATCCGAAAATTGGAACTTAATTTTGACTCATTTTCGCGATGCGAAGAAATTGGTATTAGAAAACCAGAGACAAGCAACTTTCTTAACTCTCTAATAATCCAAAGTTTCTTATTGGAAATTCTCGAGTAAGGCAAGTTAGTGTATTGTTGAGTGTGGTTACGAAATGTTTAAGATTCATTAATGCAAGTTAGTTAAAAATAACAAACTTAAGCATTAAAAATGATGATTCTTTGTAATTCTCGGCATGGACGTGTTTAGAGCATAAACGTTTTTCTTTCAGTTCATTATTAAACACATATAATAATTATGTTCTGTTGATGAATGTAAACAAACACATTCTTGTTTGTTTATTTTTCCGACAAGACAACATGATGTCTACGTTGTCTTCTTTTCAAACTGAATCTCATCTCTGGCACAATAAACAACGCCGCCTGCACCGACTATGCTCGCATTATGTTTGCTCACTTGCATCATTTGCTTCTGGTGCTACTGGTCGACAGTCTCAACGATGTACAACCGCGTGCATTGTGTGATTGTCTCCACAATCAAGACTTTCCCGCCTTTCACACATTGATTTCAGCGCGGCGTCTAAACGTATAACACGTATAAAAACGTACAAGTCATGCAACGCTGCAGTAAAGTGAAGAATCAAACAAGTTTATTTTTTACTTTATTTATTTGACACAACTGGCCAAATCAAAATGACTGCCAAACTAGCAATGCCAAGACTGTCATTCTAAGTCGTTTTATGTGAATGCGACAGTAGACTACTAGATTTTGATTCATTTTATAAGCAGCCATTAAAAATTACACTCGACGATTGATAGACAACAAAATGGGACGCGACTGAGTTTAGCCGTGTGGGGACACTGGTGCAATTGGAGGATTGTTAAAGTCACTGGGCCGATTTATACCTTCCTGATGTCGTTGCGGTTGTCGTTACGATGATGCGGCGGCTATGTTGGGCGGCGCTCAAAGACGAAGTTGATGCCTGTAAGAAAAATACTCAACTCGTGTACGTTGGCGGCTGCGTTTAAATCACATGCGTGCATCGAAGATGGGCGGACAAGCGAACGAACGTTAAAACGGCGCTGATGCGTCTGCAAACGCACCGTGACTGACTTCTATGACTTCAAATGCACTCGGATTCACCCGGATAACGATTCGGTAACTATTCGTCTCTTTGAGTTTCCATAATTTATCAAGTTTTATTATTTCCGTCATGCACACACTTCTTCTAATATTTGCATAACTGGCAAATTTACGCCAATTGAATATCAGTCATGTCATCAGACGCATAAACAAACTTTGATGATCAAGAACCAATAATATTTATGTTCAAAATTATTTTGGCAAAAATGTTTTTAAATTGGTCCTAATGAAAGATTACGCAAATACACTCTCAAAACGCTGCAATCCAAAGCTAATGTAAGTGTAGATTTATTAAACATCAAAGTAATCATTGAAATGAGACTAAACAAAACTGGAATAGTTTTTGTTGAATGATTGAATATTTGCTGCATTTGTCGAAAATGTACTTGGTTTGTTCATTAAAAACGTCCCGATTTAGCCCGCTCGTAAAACGCGGCGTAATTGGCCCGTTCGTTTGCATTTCGCTGCGTTAGCTGCGTGGCGGCGGCGGCGGCCGGTCTGACGTTTATTGGCCGTTTGCTTTGACAATCAACTCAAAATATTCAAGCGATGCGCACTGCACACGAATTTTGGTGCTGCGGACAGGATTTATGCATTCGTGCGGAGAATGTTTAATTATTGTGAAACGCTAATGCATTATGCAAACAAAACGAATTCAAACATTTTTGCTTGGAGCCTTTCATCCGCGGAAATGCGTGTCAAATACGGAATAGATTTCTGTGCAATCAAATTGTTTTTGAACAGATTCGATTCACTCTAATTAACGAGAAATATGTAATTCTTACCTAGTCAACATAATTAACGTACATAATGTATTAGGGCATAAATATAAATAATATTTGTTGGTAAAAAAGAAAAAGATTATTGTGCTTTTACAACCTTAATTTGGCATGTGCCAATCTTTCAGTAATATTAAATTAAAATATAAATAGCAAAATAGCATGAAAAACTCCAAGAATATAGACAACTCTTTTTACGCTTTTAAATTGTGCTGTGGAAATCTGTGCTGTAAGTACATGTGTAAAGATTAACGCTTTTCGTCTGGCTTTTCGACGATAGGCTGCTCTAAATGCAATTTTTTGACTTTGTAGATACAAGCAATTTTTTCTTTTAAAACGTTTACTTTTATTTTTGTTTTAAAAGATAATATCAAACATAAGTTAAATTAAATTAGATTTTTTTTATTAGAACGTATTCTTTTCGTACTTATTTATACAGCAAATCAAAATTTATTTATATCGTCTAGGAAATTCGAAGAAATTTGATTGTAAATTTGAATCTACACGATCCGTGTAATCAACACAACACAAATTTTAAAATTGATTGTATCTCACCAGCTGTGTTTACTAGTTATACGCGTTTTAATGACGCCGTTTGACTGCCCGAAGTGCTTTCCTTCGAACAACTTTACCTATTGCCAATAACACTTGTAATCTCCACACACGTAAAATCGCGCAATCATTCAGTCGGCAAAGAAGTTGTGTTAAAGTAAGCTAGTGTGCCATCGCCTTCTCGCATTACCATCACCTGTTCAGCCCGACCGCTCGGGGGGGCCGAAATTGGTCGTTGCGCTTTTTCTTCGGCAGTCCCGGTCGCGGCGCGGTCAAGAAGACTTAAGACTCTAATTAAGCACTGTGCTTCGTTTTCGGGTAACTGAATAAAACGCATCTTGCAGACTTTGTATGCTCTGCACTAACTGTAAACGCCGTTTATGTTTTACGCTTAAATCGTGTGCGTTCATCTCAGTCTGAGTTTCTTAATCATCAATATAAATCTAAATCGACGCAGCGCGTGTTACACGCCACCGATTTTATAAAACTTATCAACTAATCACCGCTAATCGTAGCTCAAATGTTAATCTCATTGGAATTAATTATTACTGAGCGGAAGCACGCGTTTGATGCCTGTATTCTGCGCCAAGTTCTTACACAAATAAGTCGTAAATTAAATGTAAACAACAAAGTAGTGCAAAACTAAAGTGTTGCTTTTCTAATTTTACCTCAAGAATATTTTAATCACGCCTCATTTCTAATGGTTATTAAATAAAAATATTCAATAATTATAAGAGGCAATTTATACCTTGCACTCAAACAAATAATAACAGTGAAGAAATTCAGGTTAATAATAAAAATGATTAAAAAACGTTTTTAAAAAGTGCTGGTATTCACCGAAAATCTCACAGAGACTACCAAAATTGACACAATTGGATTATATTAATTGGGAAACATTTTCTGAACAAGTGAGGATAAGGTATTGTTATACAGCTATCTACTATGCCGACCAAAAGAAAGTTGCATGATAAATTGTAGCAAACATGTTTATACATGTTTTGTTTGCTTTATTTTTGATGAATCTTTATCAAAATATATTTATCAATATTTATAAAAGTACAAGAACATGCTTTCATTATTATTACATTCAGTTCTATGCAATATTGGAATAATTTTATTTTGATTAGAACGGAGAGAGAAACAAAGGTTACGGAAATAGGAAAATTACCAACATAACGTTCTCTTTTACTATATAACATTGCCTCTTTTTAATCCATATCTATTCTCATCATATATACAGTACACAATTTTCATTTATTAATAGTCACACTGGTACACGATGAAACACCGAAACAGATGATTAACATTCAATCCGGACTAATAAATCACGTTTACACTGAACAACGAATCTCGACAAGCGATATTCTTGAATTAATTAATTGCGTCAATGGAATGTCAATTTTATTGTTGTCATACATGTCGCAATTTTATTTGATCTGCATAAATTAATGGAACCGGGATTAGAAAGAATTCATGATGGAAATTGCGAGGCCATTGATATCCAATCTATGCAGTTTGTATCTCTAATAAATGCATCAGTTAGCAAAACCTATAGTTTTTGAGGTGTAGCAAAGTTAATTTTGTGCTTTGGGTCAATGTTTAGTTATTTCAAGTGTAGGTAACTGTGACAGGTGTGCCTTGGTTAGGTCACGTCCTCGTTCCCGGAAACGTGTCATAACCGTGCAATTCGCATATGCAATCACTTCTGCCCTACGGAGCGCAGGCGCCTCTTTCGCAATGGCCCGACTAGTATCACAATCAGAAATTGGCCTCGCATTACGTTATCAATTGCTATCAGTCTAACGCATATGCATGGCAGGTAATCGATTATTAATACAAATATTGCTTATCATGGATCTTTGATGTAAGATTGGAATGCAATATAGTGTAGAAATAATTTTATTTACTAAAACCTTGTTTAGAGTGTTTAATTAAATAGTTATTAAAAACACTCTTTGATCGTACATTGTGCTTTTGTCTAAAGCTTAAAAGAGGTTTTGTCAAGGAAACTAGAACAAACTGCTATTTTTACCAACACTTAAGAGTTTCCTTAACGTAAAGCGATTCGTATATTTAGACTCTTCCTTACCTGCGTTTTACACTTATTTTCCGGTTTGTTAGCAAGCGTTGGAAATTACAGAGCAGTGGTTGTGTTTCCTGAAAACCGGAAGCTTTTATTACTTTTCACCTCGTCGTCAGGCACCGAAGTTGCACCGGGGTGAGATTGTTCGGATTCACACAATGCAAAGTTATCACCCGATTATGATTAGAAATCGTGTTGCAAACTCGGCAGGTTGCGCGCGCCGATTACGTGCCAGCAAACAAGACACGCTGCATTAGCGCAAGTAAGGAATTTTCCGAATGCAATACGAAATTTAACGCAATTACGCCGAGATTTATGGAGCGCCGCCGAAGCCAGAGGCGGAAGCAAAACTCGAAAACTAGAATTATGGGCGCAAACACGTTTCGGAACTATAGTTACTCAGGAGTTTCGTGTTTTGTATGCATCACTAATATTACAGCCACGAACCAAGTTGTGGAGAATCTGGAGTGACTTTGGCGGAATTTAATATGTGCCATATGTATGTTGCTTGATTAATTAACCTCGCGTAGGAGACCAAAGCACACGGTGATTTGAGTGTGTTTTATGTTAGTTGGTGGCTTTGTTTCTCTTGCGAAAATATGCAACCTGCCTCACATACTGCAATAGCGTTACTTTGAAAGTTTTATCAGCCACTTATGCCTTACAAGTACAGGCTGCATGTTTAACGTCGACATAATTTAGTACTTCATCCTTCAGTTCTGGACGAATTGTAGAGCTTTATGATGCATGCACGCATCGACATGGAAGAGTGATGAGGTGCACTTTAATTTTTCGCTGAAATGCAATGCTTCACGAGGATAGAGTGTACGCTGTTAATAAGTTAATGAGTTGAGTGTCCTTTAGTTGATGGGGTACCATGTATGCCTTGTCAGGTTGGACATCTATGGATTAGTAGCACATGTGGTCTAGCACTTTGCGGTGGAGTAGACATGCCTCGGACGGACGTAATTCCACTATAGACCAAGAAAATGTAGGGAGAAGAAAATTAAAGTTTTGTGGATGTGCTTTAAATTGTTACATCATATATAAATTAATATAAATTTCATTTAGTTTAGGCCTTGAGAGAAACAAAAAACACAAACACTGGGATAAGTTGTGGTAACTAAAGGTTAATGCTATTAGTATTAATTACTCTATATCACTTTATTTTGAATCAATACAAACGTAACTAAAACCTAACTTAATAAAATGCACAATAAATGCGCGAACACATTAAGAAGCGTTAGTTCCGCTCAATCAAACACTACTTCTACTTTATTGATTTTGAAATAACCGATATTGGTTAAAAGACTCATGATCAAATTACTAAATTTTTATATCGATTAGAACGAGATTATGATACAAACTGTTCAAATTATTTTAACTTTAATATGGTTGCATCTAGGCAACAAACTTTTATTTAAAATAGGCGATGCATCAAAATTGTTTTAAGCAAAGAAACATAATATTTTTGTTTTCTGTAAGCAAATTCTTTAGTTCTGTCGATTCCATCATTCAATAAATTCAATATTCAGTTATTTCGCGATTTCCATAATGTTAAACGTCAGTATTAATTTGTAACGATTAAATTGTTACACCATCGACACGATTTGCTGCCAATTGATGTAAATAAATTCAATAACAAGCCCGAAATAAAATTGAAATAATAGAGCTTGCCAAATCCTGCGTTTCTATTTCTATAGAAATATTGTAATGAACTTTTTCGCAATGCACGTTTTCGACACGTGCAAATAGCCTAGTTTATTGAAATCGGTGTTTTGGAAATTAATGAAAAGTAAATTTGGTGCAAATTTTCAACTAATTGAGATTATGTAAAAGTGCTATTTTATTTATTCTAGGGAATGTTGTTATTATTAAGTAGAGTAGAAACTTAAAACTTATATATAATGTCATTATGACATTGTTTACTGTTTTCCAACAGCATAATATTGTTTTACGTAAATGCAGTAGAAGGTAAGCAATTGAGTTGATATAAATTAATTATTGAAAAGCTTACAGATTTAGTGAAAATGCAGAACTAACATTTTTCAGTACACGGGATTTGAAAATTAAATATTCTTGTAAACAATATTTACAAAATCAGTATAATTATATGATCAATTTTATTGATGCCCAATAGTTTTAATTGTAAATAAAATGTAATAAATGAAGGTTATTGCAAAGAGGTATAAGCAATTGATATCATGCATGTCATTTACAACATTTAAAATATTAAATATAGTAATTTAAGTTTGCCGTTGTGGAAAAAGACTAAAAATAACACTATTTGACAACAAAAAACGCTTAAATATTAAATTGATGTGTGTTATCTAAAATTGACTTTTGAATCCAATAACATATTCAGTTTATCCTTAAGTGTGCATAAAAATAAACAATTTTAATCTCATGCAAGATCTATCAAATTGAGTGCTTATTGCTAAAAGTTTGTAATCTCCAAACACGGCAATCCTTTTAGACGATACTGAAACTGCTTTATAGGTGCTTTTATTACAATTTTATTTTTTTCTTTTATTTAAATATATTTATTATACATATAATATAAATCACCTCGATTAAAGATATATTATTAAGTTTCTTACTACTATAAATTATAATCATCTTGTTTTGTTTTTTTCTTTTTTAGTTGTTTAAAATCTATCGAAATTAATTTAGTTCGTTTCTTGACAATTGACTTTGCGTCCACATAGATAATAACTTCTTACTGCTAGAATCCTCTCATATACTTTATTGGTGTCTACATTCTCTTTCTCTGATTACTATTCTTGAATGACAGAACTGTGCGGCTAATAGGCCTTCAATTGAATAACAACAGGACCAGTGTGCGCGCAATGTCGAACATGTTTATGCAAATAGATACAAATCGCAGTAAGTAACGTATATGTCAGCTAGCTGCTCAAATTCTACCATCGTCCTTGCACTCAAAATCATTCAAGATTATTCAAACCGTTTTAACCTCTAACTGCTTACCCAACTTATTCGAGACACTCAAGGTGTCTTCTCTTCTTATTAGCGGCTCTACTTATTCTTTGAAATGCTTATTCATGTTGATAACTTATAAACAATTAACACCTAGTGATTGCCAAGTGTCAATTCTCGAGGAATAAAGTATTAAGATTTTGGCATCTTCTTATTTTAGACTACTTCTTTACCAATATCATCTTAATTTTGTGTTCTTTGGCGTGGTCGAATTCGTGATTGCCGACCATAAGCAGCCGAAAAAAGTTTGCTTCGTCTTCCGCAACATGGAGCTTGTTGTTCTTGGCTCATTGCCCTACTGAAGGCCGTGATTGCATTAGCATGCGCATGAACTGCACAAGCGGCACTCGGGGACGAAGCACAGTGACCTCATTACCTTCACCGAATCTACATGAGATTCATATTATGTGAGCACATTCATATTCTGAACTTGGCTCGCCAGAACTGTCAATTTTTATAAATAAATTATGGAGTTTTACGGTGAAAACAATGAGATAAAGATAGAACCAAATATAATTAAGACTACCGCATATTCTTGGGATGCGGGTTGAAATCTTGTTGGAGGTATAATAACAGCTAATAACTCTGGTAGTTGATGCAGTATAATGAAATGGAGGTTAAGTACGGTGTTGGTAAATCGACATGCTTGCAGTACGCTCCAAAAGTAACAAATAACAATTGTTAACAAATTTATATAATACAGATATTTGAAAACTATAGCAAAGAAATTCATGGTAGTTTTATTTTATAAAATAATTATGCAAGTTGCATGATAAAATTTTAAAATTGCTAATAAATTATTCTTGAAGTAGTCAATTATTTCACCAGCGACAGTCTGCGACTATACTAAAGAGAAAAAAATACATTAACTCTTGAATAAATTACCTTCGTAAAACTTTTCTTCTTTACAAGTTTAATCTTTGCCATAAGATATATACTTGCTAAATTGTAACAGAATCAATAATAAATTTGTTTTTAATTTTACAGAGACAGATTGAATTGAATTTATGCTACACTTTGGAGGTAAATTTGAAAATAAATGAAAGCAAAATATAGATACACCAATTTTATTTGCTATTTGCACTAATAACTTGTTTGTTGAGTACAAATTTACTTTGTTAGTTTTTTATTTTCTTAACAAACATCTTTCTACAACCCATTTTGGCATTGATTCTAACCACAAATCTAGCCTATCTAACCAAAACCAGATAATTAATTTCTTTGTCGCTTGGTTGATTGATTAATTAAATCCAAAAACCACCGATGCGCATTTGAGTAAGACATTGCGCTGTAGTGCCTCGAATTGCAGAATTAAATCGGTCGAACCTCTTGCGCTATTATGCTAATTATCCTCTCAGCCATCAGTCTAACGCAACATGACGACTATGAATTGATTGTCGTGCGAAAACAAAGCGTGAGTATGTTCCATAACGCGCTAACTACCAATAGAAAATATAATATTGTTTAGAAGTATAATTACAGTCTATTATAAACGCGGTTGTGGTGGAAAGTAAAGTCTACAGCTAACCGGCTAATAACTGCTTGTTGATGTTATTGATATGTATTATACTTCAAACAAATTCTTTAGCATACTACAAAGCAAACTTAATTTATTATAGTTCACTTCTGTCGTTAATTACAGAAGTTCTAAGATTTAATATAATTTGCATGTTTAAATTGTTAATTGTTGTTGCAATAATTTAAAGCGGAGTTGTTTGAAAGTTGTATTATTGTAGTTTTAGAGTGCTAGAATGTTGTTGAAATAAATTAGCGTAAATTAATCACTACTAAGTAATTTGTTTTCGCGGGGGCAAGTTTGTTAATTCAGGATAATTAAACAGTGTTATAGTGCGAAAAACGATCATTGCGATGGCAGAAAGAGTAAGTTGCGTAAATTTGCAAGCGCGCAAAGTTTGTTGCTATGTGCAAAGTGATTTATTTACTACTCTTGCAAAAACTTGTATTTATCTTTATGCACATTGAAGAGCTATTTCCAATCATATCAGGATGTCTAGACCGTGAAATAGTGACAATAAATTGATTGATGGAAAAATGTGAATCCAGTAATTATACTAGTAATTAACTGCTTACACTGCTTCCACTTCCAACTTAACTGTAACTTATTATTGATTTGTAAAAAGTTTTCGGGTTGTTGTCTTCTTCAGAATTTCATCAGATAATCTGTTAATTAAACTAAAGAAGGTAACATGCCGTAAATTGCAAATCAATGATAAGTAAGTGTTTTAGTTAGGTTTCATCTACATAATGTATATTAGACACTTCGTGACCACACTTAACGGTACTTATGTGATTTAATTTATTTATTTTTAATAAAAATATTTAGGCTATGGAAAAGTTACGTCGGTCGTACTGAAGTCACTTGAAATTGTGAATACTGCAAACAACAATTTAAAACATTTGTTAAACATACAATTTGAAAAATTTCTTTAGAAAAGAATGGCACTAACTTGGTACGGCTCAGTCAACCATAGTTTGAATACCACTGCTTTCGAATTTACCGAATACATCAGACAACAAATTAGGATGTGGAGAGATGAAAGAGTGTTGAATGAAAATGCAATTTATTTTGATGTACTTACGTTTTTCAATTTCTCAAATGTCTTTGATTGTCTCTACAACTAAGCCAATATTCTTTGAATAAATAAAAGTCGATCAATCAATATTAATCAAAGCGAGCTTAAAAATGAAGCAAATATTTTCAATTGAAATTGTATCTCATCACAATCTCGATTTTGCACCTCTAATAACAAATAATTTCTCACATACTCGCCATCAGCTCGAACAATTTTCTAAAACAATATTTCACACCAAGTCGTTCACACGTCGCAAAACGTCGAGTTATTACTTTTTATTATTGTTATTATTAATTTACGTCTGCTGCAGACAAATTATCTTGTTACGGCAATATTAATTCAATTCATTAATAACTACACACATACAATATGCTAACAGCGTAATCCCTGCTTACATAACATGTATGTATTACTGTAACACTATACAGTACGCCACTGGAGCATCACCACCAGCAACCAAATGAAAAAAATGAAACACCACGATAATATAATTGAGGTGGAAACTAACCTCTTTTTTATGATGTAATAATGCATGTTTGCATGGAGTGCAATTCGCTGTCGTAGGCCGAAATAAAATTATTCGGTATTCTCTAAACGTGCACAAAAAATATTTGCGTTTTTTCCCTTCAAACATCAGCACAATGAATCATTATTAAGCGCCTAAAAATTGGAGTGGACAAAAAAAATTCAATTAAAATCCTAGAATGCTTGTCATTCAATCTTAGCAATATACTTTCTATTTTGTTCCTAATGACTAATTTTGATAATCAAAGGCTGTACTTTGAATGTCGTAATCCAACTTTTTCTTCATTGTTCTGACCATGTTAGATAACAATCTTTTCATTCAATAACTTGATTTGTTTACACGTTTTCCGTGTCTATGTGATGATTAAACTCTTTTGTTTCGATTGTGCCGTGTTCTTGTCCATTTCGGATTTCAAGATTGCATTAGAATCAGGAAGAAAATATTATTATTCATTAAAGTACAGCCTAGACTAAAATAAAATTAGGTCATGTATGTTTTACAACAAAAGAATATATTAGTTACTTATTTCTTTTATAAACTAGGTAAACTCTTTAGGGAATCAAATAGCTGAAAGTGTCAAGAAGCTTTTAATTATCTCATAAATTAAAATAATATCAACTTATGATTACTTAACTTAAGTAACGAGCTTCGCTTGCAAATTTTTAACGAGTTTTAACTTCTGGAACTGATCCAAGGCACATTTCAACGACGTTAGGTGAATTTTAAGAAAATGTTACACATCTTTGTGCTCTTAGTTTCTACAGAACAATTCATAGCGATGAGGACTATTTTTATTTTGTCATTTTTTTCAGAAAGTTTCCTGCTTGGCATGCAATTCTTCCCATCACGTTTCACATAGAAAGCAATTGAGTTTAGACTTCAATGTGACATACTTTTGTGTCTCTTTGAACACCATATATTTTCTTTATATACTGTCAATACTATCTGCATGCGGAAATAAATAGATGCATAAATTATCATCTATTTTGATGCCATATACAGTAGTTTTGAATATTTACGGCTAAAAGTGGTGAATGCATATAAGAGCAGTTTGATGAGATTGATAATATAAATATTGTATTTCAAAAATCACATTTTTTTTATCTCTGCACTTTAGCATGAAATTCCGTTAATATAAATAATTAAAATCTACAATTTCGAGCTAGTTTTGTATAAATTTGGTAAAATGATGGACTAATTAACTTAATTTGCTTTTGAGTTTTTAATGAAATAAATTGTTTGGCTGGCAACTTAAAAATACCTTAAGGTAAATCCGGGACCCGCCTTTATGCTTTCAATTTTGTATAAAATTACTGTATTTATTCGATAAAATCAAAATAAAAATTTCTTACTTCTATATAACTACTACAAAATTCTTCTCATATTAATACTTTTGCAATGTCAAGACAAATAAATTTTAATTTAGAATTTCTGCTTTTGAATTGATATTGGTCGCATGATACATAAAAATATAATTCTTACAAATCACATTAGAATAGAATTTTATTGAAATCAACTGGAAAAAACCAAACTCAATTTTATATAACAAGTCATTTATTAATGCATACACTGTGGAATTTTTATTAATTTAAAATTTATCGACACCAATAAATTCTAGTTATCAGTATGTTATGCAGTTATGATATAACGGTGTCATTTGCCACTCTCGAACGCATTGTGTAATATCTACTTATGATCGGCCGCTATGAAGTGAATGGCAATGTAACTAACATGACTAACATTACACCTGCACAAATGTGATCACATTGTGTACATTGAATGCATTTGAATACTACGGATAGAAATCGTTGTAATTTGCTCCCTCATCGTGGCTTCAACACAGCGCTGAACGATATTAACATTATGCTCACATAAAATGCGGATTTTTTCGCAATTTACATATTTTCTCTTTAGCACATAAAGAAGCATTCAGCTAAGATTATTCTTTTGATATGTGCACATTATTGTTACACGTGATGTAAATATTAACCTCAAAGATTTGCTAATAAACCATCCTCTGTAATATTTGTTAAGAAAAAATAAGAAAATAATATAAATTAATTGAATATTATATTGAAAAAATACAAAATGTTGAATTTTAAAAATTACTAAAATCACTGAAAAGATATCGACTTTGTAATAATTTTTAAATGTAGTTTTAAGTAAGATTCAGAAAAAAATTGCAAGTAGTCGATGAAAACAATCTTCCCACCTTGCAATTAAATAAACATTTTGTGATATCAATTTAAGTTGAGATAACTAATACATCAAACTAATTCATTTTTTCTTTATGTTTTTAGAAATGTCCAATGATGTTAAAAATGCGCGATAGAGACCTTTGGAGCGTGACGGGCCGCTTCTTCACAATCGAAGATGATGCACCATCACCGTTAGCAGTGACCACTAACATTTCCCTTTGGAAGTTGGACGCACTAATCGACTACGAAGCTGGTACAACTACACCACAAAGTCGCACCCAGCCGAACCACACCATCCAGGATAATCGTCACTGTGTGCGCCATACAAGCATCGGCAAATGGAAGGACAAGCCGGACATTCTGCCCAAGCCGAACAGACTGAACAATGACAATAACCACAATAACAATGCCAATGATTGCGCTCGCACAAAGCTTGATATGCTTGAAACGCATCGTCAGCATACGCACCATCCAGACAACAACATTATCGCCACTGACAAGAACGACAAGGGCATTGAGGAGAATCCGCAAATTAATTGTGTCCGAGGCGCGGGAATAAATCAACAAGACAATCGGCATAATGAGTCGGTTAGTACACTCGACAGTGGCGGAAATTGCACCGATTACGAAACAGATAATGCGAATAACAAAAGTACGTATTATATTAAGCGTTATTTTGATTTAGAAATATAAAACAATGTTGAGTAGTAAAAGGAAAGCTTTATAATAAATTAGAATCTAAATTAGGAGTTAACGTGTTTGGAATTATGCAATATTTGCGCTTAATTAGTAAGTCGATTGCAATTTCTCACTAATTGATTTCTTACTAGCGGCAATTAATTAGTCACTTTGTTCACGCCAGTTGGTTTTTTACTTTACTTGCCGATTGTGGGTTTTCACTAAGTGCGCATTGTTCAAGTTCTATTTGTGCCAAACTTGGTTTTGATTTCATTCAACTAATTTTCAATTGATGATAATTCTCTCAAGAACTTTATAATAGGCAGTAAATTGTAGAATGTAAAATAATGAAATTTAGTTTTATAAGATTATAAATAATTTCTTGATAATAAATTTTATAATTTTCGAAAAACTTAAAAGATAGAATATATTTTTATATTAAAGTATCTATTCAATTGTCTAATTCGGTGGTTTCCAAACTTAAGTTAACAGTGCTTTGCTAAATGATGATTTAGGCTTGATACTTCTTCTGGTTTTACTAAAAAAAAATTTAATCAAAGTCTAAATAAACAATTTTGTTTAATTGTTCCTGTAGTGGCGTTTAAAGATTGTGAATAATTATTCCGAAATTTATATTTCGAGGTGCTCCTGCTTAGATCCATGCGTCATTTCTTCAATTGAGAAATGTTTAAAAATTTTACTTTATGAAAATTTAATAATTATTAACAATCTTCCCACCTTGCAATTAAATAAACATTTTGTGATATCAATTTAAGTTGAGATAACTAATACATCAAAATATATTATCAAAATATTAAAATAGTATATTTTAAAAACTCCTGGTTTAATTACACTTTCTTACTATATAATATATATATATATATTTTTTTTAATTCATTCGCTAAGCACTAGTCAATAATTTTTTGCGTCTGTAATTTTTACGCAAAATTAATCAACGCAATCGCTCCAAAAAGTTCCTTCAACTTTGACCTATTTTTTACACCTACAAGTGACATTGGAAAATTTATGACGTAAGCATTCATTCTCACTTGTTTGTTCATTTACAGCATTTTTCACGGCCGACGCTATTGTTTGAATGATACTAGGTCAAACGAAAACATTGAGTTTAACTATGTAAACATAGAAAGGGAACTCAATTGAAATGGGGATGGTTTCTATATGCTAGTCACGCGCACTTGGGGATATTTTCGAGTTGAGTCGCTTACGCAATGTGCAGAATGGATTAAATTCGAATTTGTTACGTTCGAGCATCAGGACGTGCTGCTAATACATAAGATGTAAATTGAATAAATTCTAGAAATCATGATAAAGAAATAAAAATGATTATATAAATTATTACAAATTGTTAAATATTGATATCTTAAATTGTGACATAAGTAGACATTCTAACATTATTTGAATTGATTGTTTTTTAAAGACTTCTAAAAGCACAAATGATGTAGTGAGTATAGTGGCTGTTTCTCACCTAAGAGACCACCCGGGTTTAATTCTCGGTCGGAAAGGTGAAAGTCAGGGCACTTTTAAGTGCTGATTCTACTAAAAAAAGGATTTAAAACTCAGTTAGGTGACAATAATCTGCAAGATTGAAGAAGCCATAATAATAATAAAATTAAAGATGTAAGTACCAGAAAATGTGGAAAAAGAAAAAATTTTGATTATTTTATCAATTTTAAAAAATTCTTAAAAGTACTGCT
This sequence comes from Diploeciton nevermanni, assembly GCA_027575565.1. NCBI lineage: Eukaryota > Metazoa > Arthropoda > Insecta > Coleoptera > Staphylinidae > Diploeciton > Diploeciton nevermanni. Next base: position 3,607,764 of record JAODIE010000010.1, read on the forward strand.
TAAATTAAAAAATTAAATCATTGTAGACATCTGCCTCTTTCTTTACTATCTTTTTGTACTAGATTTAAACTATTAAACTTTGCTTGAAACGTTTTGGAATCTAATAAGCCTTTGACAAAACTCATTCATATTAAATTGAAACATTTCATTGTGATATTCTATGAAACCATTGTTGGAACTAAATTAGTTACTTGTTTCACTCTTTTATGTTCATTTTTTTTTATTCTTTTTATTTAATTTAATTTCAGTATTAAAAATATAAAATATTCTTCTGTTTTATTAAAAATCATTTAACAGATGACACAATATATCATCCAAAACTCACCAAAATCAAAATTGTATTCCCGATTTAAATAACCATTGTAATTTTATTACTTTTATTTAAAAAAAAAAAAACAAAAATATAGATGAGCTAATTACATGCATCATTACATTGAATTTTTTATTTTTTTTATGCAAACTGCGGGCGTTTGTCAAAATAACAACCATGTCGAAATAAATAAAGCAGTTTAAGTACCTTAGCCACTAATAAATTATCTCTCTGTGCCAAGCTGGTTGAAATCAATAACTATAATTAAATGCTTTTAAAACTAGGTTATGTCACTTGTATTAGATTACATTTTACAAAAAAAAATTACAAATAGAGATATCAGCGCGTAATAGCAAGCTAGTCATCAAGCATTGGCATGGATTCTGATCGATACGATCGTCATAAAGCATATGTTACGAGCGGCGTGGCGGCGGCGGCGATGCTGTATGCTAGAGGCGGCATAGTGTCAGACATTAAACACGTAAGGGAAGCAGCCTGGAGTTTCGGTGATATGTCAAACGTCACACCTTAGTCAATGTGTGAAAATTAATGTTGAACAAAATTTTAAACATTATTTTTAAGCATGAGTTTACTAATTGATTGACTCATCCATGATATTGGTGGTGTAAAAAGTGAGATTAGGAGAATTTAAAAAAAATAATTTTAAAATTTGGCATGTTATATTAGTGATGATAATTTAATAAATCATCTTATTTTGGGCCTTTAAAGTATTTGTTTACAATATTACGTTTTAAATTCTCATAACCGTCAATACCGTCGGTATGTGGCCTGATTGTAGCAGGTACAGCAAAGTGTATATTTCGGAGATTCAGTTTTGAATCCTGCTGGGGGCATATCCAATATAATGTATACTCCTACAGAATTCAATTCTAATAACTGTTGTTAATTACCTTGGCTGTTGATGCAGTATAATCAAATGAGGGTCAAGTATCAGTGTTCGAATCCGGCATGGTTGCAGTACGCTCCAAAAATGATAAAATAATAATAAGCCACATTTCCAAACTTTAACCTTTAAAGTTATAATATTTAAAATATAGATAACTGGATTAAATGAAGTACCGCAGATAATTCACTTTTAATAAACTATAAATATATGATGAACAATAATAAGTAATATTCTTGCAGATTAACTTTAGAAAGTTTTCTATTCTTTCATTATAATATAAATCTATGACACTTCTAAAAACTGAAATTATTTTTTTTTCTTGAATTTTTCTGCAGAAGAAGTAAGGTTAGAACGTTTTCAGTATAATATAAACCTAACACATTAAAAACACTTATACACAACTTTTGTAAGCATCAATTACTTCATAACTAATGTAAAAACTAATAACCATTTAAAAACAACCACAAATTACAACTGATTACAATCCACATTTGCATTAAACGCACCCTATTATTTCCACATTTCTTCACATAATTCTTCCAGTAATTTTCATCTTTCTCCATTATTTAGACACATTAAACCTATGCGATAGAAAAGCGTGATAAAAAAATTAACGATGCATATCAGCGACCATATCAACAACAATCCATACCTGCGTGGCATATTTTCCTCTATGCCGCCATCAACACCTCCCACCCATTTCTGTGCAAGGTGTAATAATTCTTGTGCTTAACAAGGTGCTGATATAAATGATTTGAGCGTGCTGCATTAAAATTAGATTGGAATAAATTTGTAAATTATTTGTTTTGATATAAATAATTTACTTGAAACGTAAAGATTAAGTATGTACTACATTTATTTTTGTACGTCTTGCAACTTAGAAAAACAACTAAGCTTTAGATTGATATCTCATTAAAATGCATTTAGACACTGTAATATTTATTTTAATTATGAGCGAAGAACTCCTGTTCTAGGATATTCTGAAATATCAAGAGTATGAATAAACAAAGTATTAATTTTGATAAGAATATAAGTAAAATGTAAACTTTATTTAATAAAATCTAACGCCAAGTAACTACTTCGCAAAGTCTGGAAAAGTCGTCGTGAAGCAAGCACAGAAAAATTGAGAAGACCACAAAGTAAAAGTCTAATGAAAAAAAGATGATAAAGTATCTTGGCAAAGAAATTAATTTCTTACGGCAAGTAATTTCGCATTTCACAAATTTTGCCAATTTCACGATTTTGACCACTGTCAGATTACTCTCGCTGATTTTCCTTCAGCAGCAAACGAAGTATCCTTGATTAAATTGCGCTGAGCTGACATGGAAATCACTGGTAGCGTCGAGGCGCAGCGTTTAAATAAATGGAGGAAATCTATTTTATTAAAGCGCTACGTGATACATGCAAAACATGCGCAGCTAACGCGGGTGAACAGATGTACTGCGTAGAGGATGAAAAATGTGGGAAAACGCACGAAGCGAGGTGCATTTTCATCCAGCGCTTGAGTTGAAGTTATGAAAAATTACGTGCAGTTGGATTTTTTTGAAATTTTATTTATAATGCGTAGAATGTTCCAATTTATTTGGGATTTTCTTTCTGATTCTAAATTGAACGTAATCCTGTTTAAAATATAATGTAAAACATTTTATAGATAAATAAGATTTTCATTTATTATTATTTATGCCGGAAAATAATGAAACTGTTATGAAATTTGTTAGGACGAAGTAGAACTTCATTTATACTTGAATACAATTCCAGGTTTTTAACAGTGTAGACTGTATACAATATTCATACAACAAGATATAAATTTGTAACGTACAGTTTTGTTACTCTGTTTATTTCAATTTTATTAAAATTAGTATTATTACTAAATTTAGTTTTATATTTAAAATCTAAAAACAATTATTTTATAAAGTAGGTTTTGAGTTTAATTACTATGAAATAATCAATCATTTAAATGCTTTAAAAATTTATATTTTATCTAAGTGGTAATTATGACGTTAACATGAGCTGTGCTTAAATTATAAATAGGCTTAGAAAAATTAAAATAAAAACAGTCATTACTACAGATAATTTATTTAAAATTCTGAAAAATTTTATTAATTGTGTATATTATTTTCATGCAAAATAAAAAAGAACAAATCAATAATTATACATTATTTCTATCTTATTTAAAATTAGAAAACGTAATGCATAACTGCACAAATGCATAATTTTTTTTTTATTAATTTACTTCTAACGCTATCTTTCATACTTCAATAACACTGTGCAACAACAAATTTTTGATTGAGATGGCATTATCGGCACTTGATTTTTCATGATATTCTAAAAACACGTTTTCGCAAAATTTTCTAATCATCGATCTTTTTTTATTTTAATTTTTAGTTTCGTGTTTGACTACATTTCGATTGCGATTTGATATACTGTCTTATAAGTTGCGTAATTATTATTAAAACTGTTTAGCTGTATTAAATAACAATTTGTGAATAAATACTAAAGAAATAGGTGAAAACACTATTTGTTTATCTATAATGGTTTTAGAATATTAAATTATTAAAGTGAAAATTTGTGAAAAAGTGCAGACGTGGTGTGAACGCATATTCCAGATAAATATGTAAATATGCAAATGGAAGTTATGGGACAATATATCAAATTATTTTGCAACCACAAAATAATCAATTTAGCTTTAGTCGGTTTGATTGAATTGATTTTAACAAAACACTAAAATTAAAATTGAAAAAAAAAAACGATAAACGATTCAAAAATTTTAAGAAAATTGTTTCTTTAAAAACATTATGATTAAGTAAGTGTTAATAATGCCATCTTGTAAATAATAATACTTAAAACTGTATAAATTATATAAAACAGCGTAAACTGTATTCTAACTTGTGTTAAAAATCAAAAAACTTAAGGAATGGTCAAAGAAACCAAATATAATCAATCCTGAGTCAAGCTAAGTCAACTAAAATTATCTAAATTACATGAATATAATCTAATTGAATTCAAACATAATCTTGTTAGAAAATAAAGCCCAAATTTCAGATTTAAGTTACACTTAACCTATGCAAATCCTGCAAAACTTTTGAAGTGCTTTAGTAATAATAACAGCTTGTCATCGCAGCACATCTTTTTGTTCTCTGAACTAAAAGCAATTATACGTGTTACAACCATGAAAATTTGCAAACTATAATGATGTGGCAACTAACCAGACTCAAGAGAAACAAAGCTCATTATATAACTAATTAATAATCACTCTAAACCTAACTACACTTATAATAAAGACAAATATGTGCAATCAACCTCTTCTTGATAAAGTAAATACATCAAAATAACAATACAAAGGTTTGTTATGTAAACTGTATTTAGTGTTCTTTAAAAGGTGAGAGTACATAACTGTTTTTAATATACATTTAATCTGATTGAAAATTCAGTTTTACTTTTGTAAGTACTGTTTTTTGCAAAAACTTTTTTACTTATTTTCAGGTTCTGAAGCATTGCTACAAGACAGCAAGTATAATCATGAAAACGCATTGCGAAATAAAAACGGTTCGCAGGAAACAGGAAGACGCCTCGATATCGGAAAAGATAAGGAATTTTCAGAGACGGAAAACACTTGCGATGATTGCAACGATCCTTCAGAGGTATTGAGCATAGACGTCGGAAGTGGAGAAAATTTTCTGCCCAGCAAAAAGATCACATTTGCTCTCGATATCAATTCGACTACAAAATCCAACAATGTAAGTTTAATACAATTTATAGTTATTTTGGTAATTTATTTTTTATACTAAATATAACTTAGTAAATAAATTTTTAAACTATCAGAAAAAAATGTTTAAAGAAAGCACTCTAAAATATGTTGTGATTTAGTGCTTTGGTTAAAGTTACCGTCGCTTTAGGTAGAAACTTTGTGCATTTGTTTTTACCGAAATCTATGCTCTAAAAGCATGACAACTTCACGCGCTGTTACAATGGTCTAGATGAAGTTGAAAACAATTGAAACGAGTGTAAGGCAAGTGAAAGACAAACAGATGTAATATCTTTTTGAGCAGTATATTACTAAAAGTTTCCTGAAAGCAACTCTAGAATAGTGCTACACGTCAGATAACACAAAAGTCATTTCTTTGCACTATATGGTTTTAAAATTTAACCTGAATTTTTATCCAATCAAT
>JAODIE010000010.1:3621824-3720540 GCA_027575565.1 Diploeciton nevermanni
CATATACTCGTACGTATACTTGTGATTATTTTCGAAAAATTTAGTTGGTTGAACTTACATCACAAACAATAAATTTACTGATTAAATATTGATTGCTTCTGCATGTTTTAAATTTCTACGCACGTAAAAACCCAGTCGCAATCACCGTAACCCGTGCCTAACGCCGAAAATATGTAAAGTAATGCACGTGAGGTGAGCGGCAGGAGCACGACGAAAATAACAATCCGCAAATGAATGCACTCGATGGTTCACCTAGGCCGGATTCTTGGCAGGACGAGGAGCACAGTTGCCGCCGTGTGCCGCCGTGACTAAGCCGTGCGCCGCCAGCCACCGCCAAAGTTGGACGCGCATGCGCAGCTCGCATACAGCGCACCAGCGTCTTATCGCGCTTATCAGGCTCGCACCTTGGCCGCGTGTTTGCACCGCAATCGACGGCCGCTGCCTACGCCGCGTTAAATAATTTATTATCCACGATTGACGAGATCAATGCAGATAATTTAGAGATTGCGAGTGTGTCAGTCGGCGATTCCGTTAATTATGATTGATTGGAGAGTGATTAAGATTTCAGTCTAAAGCAGTGTCATTGCTGTGCGGGCGGATTGAAGTGATTTATGAAAAACTGGCGAATTCCTTTCGAGTGGCTGGAAAGTTGAAAGATTAAGTTGGAATCGTGCGCGTTTTGGGAAGATCAAGTGCACGCGGCGTTTATTTTCGCGTCGCAATGTGTCTGCGCCCGAAACCGCTGGCAGCCGCGACCGGATGAAAATAATATGACAACAAACTAAATATAAACAGCGGGGAGACACGCGCGGGTGTGCCTCTCGTAGGTTGCCAAACTCGAAACGAAGCCAAACATCCGTTTTCTAATTTGTTTCAAGATCAGAGAACACTGGAATATTTGCACGCTGCCCATGTACAACAGTCGATGTGTGTCTCACCTGGATAAGAATTGATTAAGACATTGTTAGTGCTGAGTGAATCAAAAACAATTGCATGTCTATAGTGATGTTAGCTGCTATCAGGTGTGATTCGTGTGCGCGCAGGGAAATCAGCAGCGTAGGTCGCTTACAATGCTCGCAATGCGCCCGTGAAACGAATCGATTATGACGCGTCTTGCCTGCATGTCGCAGCGACGACGACGCGACGATCCAGCGCTGATAATAATGAGCGAAGACTACACCTACAACAACGTAGAGAAGCAAAACATCCACGAAGGCACATCAAGCGGATCCAGCGTTGATTCCAACTCCTCGACCAACTCAATTGAGGATGATAACCTGAAAGGCCACGATTGCTTTCATCGCGCGAATTCGACGGACTCCACTGATAACGACCACCAGCATAACAACGATGCACATATTGTTGTCCATAGGAACTATCATTCGAGATCATTTGCTGATCTCAGCCTGGCCACCAATGATGATGAGAATGCTGGTCTTGATACGGTTGAGGCAATTAATGAAGTGGTTGTTGATCGCGCATTTAAACTCCGAGGATTTCAGAGGAGTTTTAGTTGTAATTATGGATCATATGAGACTATAACTGATTTAACCAATCTTTTGAGGGATTCAGATACATGGAGAGATCCAACGGAAGTGAATTGCTTCCTGAAGAATTGCGATTGCAATCCGAGAAGTGCAAAAACTAGAAAAATCAGCTTCGTACGCTTTGAAGATGAAGTAACGCCGATGGAAACAGTCGAGGAACATCAAGATCATATTTCTGATTCCCTCTCATCAGCCAGTAGTGGTGATAACCATGATGATCATAGTAGAGATAACGCTGAAAACACCAACAATCAATTTACTACCGAACAAATAGAAAGTAACGGAAATGATTCTAGTTTTGATGCGCTATACTCAGTGAAAGAAGAAGATCTGGATGAAAATGAGAACATGTTTCAAATCCGAGAAACTATCATTCATCTTTATCCTCACAAGACGCCAACCACGTTGGAAATCACAGAAAACGCAGAAATCATAGAGAATCATATCGGAGTACGCCAGAAAGAGAATAATGATCCAAAAACAAAAACGAATGAGATGGTCAAAAACAAAAAGAATATTTTTAAATCAATTTTTTCCAGGTCTGTGTCATCACCAGCAGCATCATCAAAATTACCGAAATCTGTATCTATTACTGATGCACCACCAACAGCCTTACCGACAAAGCGACATTCATTTCTGAAGAAAACTCTCGATGGTGCAACCAAATTGAAACGTAGTTTCAGTGTACGTCGGTTAAGTGAAAAGCGCGAGGTGCAAAAATCACGCGAGACTTTGACGGACGTGAAAAACCGCGAGTGGGCAGCGAGTTTGCAATCATTAGTTGAGACTGACATCGGAGTGTCGTATAACGATTTGTCTTTTGTGGATTATGATCGTAATGATGATAGTTTAAACTATGACAAGTACTTGTCCAAATGGTCACAGAGAAATGAGCCAGTTAAGCCACACGAGTTGCCTACCAATAAATATATTTATAGAACTCAAAGCATGATAGTCAATGTAAATACTTTTAATTGAACAAAAAATTAGTTCTCATATAAATACTAATTAATAAATTTAATATTGCAGAAGGGAAATCCTCCACACTTTATACGTCACAAGTCTGTATCAAGTATAAGCAACTGGAAGAGTCAACCATCAACAAGGCAACTCCTAACGGAAGATGTGGTCAATAGTGAACATCCTGTTGTTGAAAGGAAGACTGGTGTAGATGATGATGATAGTCATGCTAAAAGTTTGCCGTGTTTAGTGCATAAACGCAGTAAAAAAGATCGTAAACTAAGAGGAAGAAGTTTGCCTTATACGCATGCGTATCAAGATGAAAGTTTTAATATAGCTGAAGGGCCGTTGAGTGAAGATGATGGCAAAATGTAAGTTTTACTACTAATGCAATGTAGGTTTAGGTTATATATATATATATATATATATATATAAAATAGGCAAAATGATTATCTGGAAGTAATTAATTAAGAATATAAAACAACTTGTAGTAATATAACGAAAGCATCTAAAACATAAACATCTAAATTAAAATAAGACTTAAGTATAAAAAGATTACGCCGCCAAGTCTCAATTTGATCTTGTTTGCGCCAACCAGCTTGAGCTTAAAACTTGCCTATTAAACTGGACACTACTATAAATATGCAGTATTGATGCTTACTTGATGAAAGTTTTCGATATTACGTACTGCAGTTGCCGTAAATGTCAAAAGAGTTGCAGAATATCCTTTGATCAGTTATAACGTATTTCTCATTTCTTATTTTAATTCAATTCACATTCATTTTATTTAAGTTATCTTTCTACTACCTTCAACTTATTTACAATTTCTTGTTTTATTTGTTATCACATGATAACAATTGCGCTAACAGCAATAAAATCAATAACAATCGATATTCTTTTGAATTAATTACAAGAAAACATTACATTTTTGCCAATTTTATTGATAGTCAGTTTGATAAGTTGAAATACCAAATTGGGTAAATCTGGTATTATAGGTACATTATAATTTTTTACTCTAATATTAATCAAAAAACCCTAGTTTCCACTAAGCCTCGCAGTTTATCAATTACTAATCCTGCTCAGCTGGTGTGTTGTCAAGTGTTAATACTACTTTTACATTATATTTAATATTTACGATAATCAAGCAATGTTTCCTACTACAACAAATACGATTAATAACAAAACATTTCTCTAATCAGTAATTAATTTAATTACTAAATAAAAATTTGTCCTCTTAGTGATGATTCGTCAAGATCAGCAAACATTCGTGAGCTGAAAGACCGTGATAACCCAACAAAGACAACAAAATTGCGCAGGCAGAACGCGTGCCGCCAGAAAAGTAGTCCAGTTCATCACCACCACCCCCAAACTCAGCACATCGTGCATCATCACCAATGCAATCATCAATTCGCCGAGTGCGCTGAGTGTTCGCAGAACGCCGTCAATACGTCATCATCACGCCAATTTCAATTTTCAGCGCCGTGTGAGGCAGTTTGTTCTCATGCTGCAGCCGCCGCCGGTGGTGGTGCCGCGCGAGTACGGCGCGTGAGTGCATCCATGCGCGACGCTACAAACGTTGAAGATCAGCGCTGCAAGTCTTTGGAATTACTAGTGGAAACGTCAAGTGAGATCGATCAGGCTTTCTTTACCGCCCCCAAAGTGGAAAAGACGCGGTTGGAATCTTATGCGGCAACTCATCCGGATGGTGTTAGGATTTATTCTAATGGGAGGAGGGAAATTACTACGGTAAGTCAATTTGTTTATATTATCTAACATAGCTTATCTCAAAAAATAATTGTTATTGATGGTTAGATTAGATGAGTATAATAACAGTACAATGAGTGATAATAATTATTATGGTTTCATTGAAGTGCGTAATAAACTTGTTTTTCTTAGTTAATTAATACATGAAATGCATTCATGCATCCAGTTTGAAGCCGACCGTTCAGTAACGGCTGACTGACAAGCACATGAAGCTGCTAGCATGAAAGAAACATGAACTGAATTTGCTGAATTTTATGCTGTATATTGCAATACGCGCCGCGGTCACGCAAAGCGAGCATACCCTCGAGCAAGTTTTCCCAACAGACAAAGTACAGTGCTGAATTTGCTTCACGAGGCACCCAATCCGATATTAATGCGCTAAGTCTAATGTTTGTTGGCTTTGCGATATCGTTGGTTGGCACCGCCGCGCTCTCAATGTCTACGCTGCCAGCGGTGGCGAGGGCGGCAAAGTGCTTGCACGTGCTGCTTACGATTTCATGCTAAAAAGATCTCACTGCCGCTTTCATTATTATCGCTTTATTAATCGCAAGTCCAGTGGCGATTACATTGCAAGAAATTAAGTCGTTTTTAATTAACGTTTTTTAATTGACGACATATGTGCATTTGTTTTGTTTCTTTTTGCTATAAAATGGCAATTAAGATGATGGACATAGCGAGTAAAAGCATATAAGAAATTATATTGGTGCTTATTGGTCTATTGTTGGTCTTAAAGTGTGATGAAGATAGAACTCACAAAATAAAAAGGTTAAATATTTGTAGCAGATAAACTTAAAAACAAAAAATTCAAATTTGCAATAACTTAATTTGTTTAAAAGTTATTGCATATAATTCCAGTTGAATTGTTATTGGAATTGTCGCAACTAACGTCAACTCTATTAAAGTATCAGGAACATAACTGAATTGTGAGTCAAACTGAAATCAACATACTAGCGCTACAAAACAATTTGTTTACGTCTATTTGTTTTTTTTTTCTCTCTATTATACTTGAAATAAGTATATAAATTACCGCTCACTTTAATTCGACAAGTGTGCCTTAAAAAGACAAGTTGTTTTAGTGTTAGCTTATTAGAATAATTGTTTATTGTTGCTTTAAATAGTTCTATAAAATACAACAAAATAATAAAATGATTTATTATAATTTTAATAGAATTATGCTTCAATATTACAAAACCTAGCACGTTGAAGGAATTATTTAAATAAAATATAAAATTGAGATACATTTATTGTCGTTATATTTATACTAACAGTCAGAATACTGCTAAATGAATTTTAAAGACAATCTTGTTATTAAGTAGATCTTTTTGAAGAATTAACTTCTAAGAACTTAATTTATTGTCTTTTATTTTAATTAACATGACATTAATTTATCATTTATTATTTACATTTTTTAATAAACTTGCTATAGACAAACCAATTTACTCCAATGCAAATCATAAGACATGAATAATATTTTGGGCTTGCTTCTTAGTTCAATCGATATGTTATACTGTAATTGTGACAGCACTGCGTATTATCTGGGGACACGAGTTTAAATCCTGCTGGGAGTACATTTAATATAATATATACTCTCACAAAATTTAGTTTCAATAACTGTAAACAATAATTCTGGTAGCCGACGCAGAATAATGAAATGGAAGTCAAGTATGCACTAAAAATAACAAAATAACAACCACAACAATATTCCGAATTATTAACTATTAATAGAATATTAATCCAACTATATTCTAGCGTCTAAATATTTTGAATCCGTTACAAATTGAATTTATCTCATTGTAAATATGTTCTCAAATATAAAAACCAAATCAAAAGTGAGTTTTATGCGTGTTTGTTGTCGCAACACACAAGGGAGTGCAACCCCTTTGCGATAGAAAAGTGATCCGTATTGCTTACCATCACCATCACCATCACGTACGTCCCTTGAAACGGCGTGCGGCGCACGTCTGGCCATGATGCGCGCCGCCACCAACCGCTCGCACCACCACCGCCACCCTTAGTCTCCGCACGGTCGTTACGCCGCGTAGACGTCCGCATTCGTTGTAAAACGCGCAAACGCGTAAATTCAGAATAAATACATTAAATTCTACTTTTTAGTTTGTATAAATTGTTGTGTCATATCCTAAACCATTAAATTTGTCAGCAAATACACTCTTCAGTTTCGGTTAAATTAGTCTACTTCACCTTCTTCAGTTACTTCTTGTTTTCTTGGTCTATTAATCACCGAAGTTGTTATTCTTTAAATCAATCAAATTAAACAAAATTGATTGCAGTATTTTCACGCGCATTGTTTTCCAAGGTTAAACGCGTGTGTCTGGTGCGTACTACTTGATTGCCACTTGGATTAGACGACGTTTATCAACAAGCACGCTTAAAAACACACACCTGATATTTGGTATTATTAAAGCGAAATGTTTGTGCAAAATTGTAAAAAATGGAAAGTTAATTGTTTTCAAGCTTCTAGTTCTTTTTACATTAGCAGAGCTGGTGAAAGCATGCTGCTGGAGGCGCTGGGCTGTTTTATTAAATGTGTAAATTTGTAATGCAATCACGAACAATGCGTCATTCATTAGGCTCACGTCTTTACAATTGTTAAGCATGCAAAAACATTGAAAAATAGAAACAAAATTGAGAACTTGATTTTATTACAACATAAAAGTAATTATTGGGCGGGTAAGAAATTTAATTTCCTAACCTTCTGCAGTAAAACAAATTTTTGCTTTTTATTGAAACAAATAGATTCTAGAATAGGTGTAACTAATAGAAATTCTGAAACGGTTTAAATTTTTCAATAGTCCCCTGGTCGAATCAAAAACTGACGCTCGAAATCTCACCAAACAGGAAATAACGCTTCTGAATATTTATGACTCACCCGGAGAGCAAATAGAAATTTAATATCCTGTTGTACGCAGGAGCGTTGACATTTATTCACACACTTCAATCATCTCTGAGGTATGAACCTGTAACGAAGGCTATATCAAGCTCAATTTAAAGTGTTGTAAGATGTTGTAAAATGGTGACAGCAAACAAGTGCCAAACACGCGTTTGCTTTTGAGTTTTTGCTTTTAAAGATACACAAGCTTCAAATAACCCAGTATTTAAAAAAAGCTGTACCAAGCTGGAAAATGCAAGATTCTATGTATTTTTTGATTTGCCATTTTAATAGATTAGAGAATAGAATAGCATAGAGCCTAATTCATTTAAAAAATGATTGTATTGAAACCAACCTCCCTAAAAATTGCTCATGTTCTCATTTACTAGCTGTTGGCTTTGCAATGATGAACTTGACTAAACTCCAATCGAGACACGTCAAGTTGTCATTGTTTAATAACAGATATATGTCCTTTTGATGCTGGTGGGTGATTGGAGTGCCGACAGCGGCGATTAGGTGTATGGTAGTTCTGGGCGTTTAGGGAATGGACTACCTAGTTTTAGTTAAACTTTGGGATAGTTTCTGGTTGACTAAGATAATAAGCGGCATATAGAGTTCTTGTAAGTTTCTAAATAATCTCTTTACGTTAAAATTGGACCAAGTTTTTTGTACTTTTACTTACGATTTTTTTTATAATAATCTAAAACTTAGAGTAAACAAAATGTTATTAATTTTAATTAAAAAATATTTCTATGTATTCTCGGGATAATAAAATAAAACGTTACGTAAATAAATAAAAAAAGGACCATAATTTTACTAAAATTAGTTAATATAAAATTTTCAATCATTTTTTAATATAAGGTCTATAATTATAATTAAGGGTTTACGATAAAGTCTTGCGGTCTGCAACAAAATCAACAAGCATCTCACTATCTCAAACTTTGCAAAAATATATGAAGGTACTAAACTATTGGACAAAGCACAATTGTCCACACAAATGTACACATAAATATGTAAACAAACTCATAGTATAAATAAAACACGTCAAATTCTAACGCTGCACGTGAAAATGCCCTCAAAGAAAAAGCAAATCTAGTTGTGAAAAATAAAATAAATATTTATAAAGTTTTGGAATATACTTATATCATGTTATTAAAACCACGTTATAACATATATGTATTAATAAACATAACTACTCATGCAAAGTAAGTAAATTAGAGAAAAAACTTAAATCATGAAACATAATTCGGCATTACACAATATTACAAAAATTTTTAATTGGCAATTACAAAACTCTTATATTTTTGTTTTCTTGCAATCAAGCCATCCCTTAAAAGTGTATACATTTAATAACATTTTTACTAATTGTGAATAAATTATTTTAGATAAATAATTTTATAAGTTTTAATTCAAGACGTAAATTACATATTATTGATTGGAAAAGGATATTAGATTACATATATTCCGCTAATTAAAGATCTTTCATTATTTATTAATTTAAATTCCTCAATTCATAAAACATTTCCTTCCGTAAATCATAACAAGATCTAATTAAATCCTGTTCGAATTCAAACAACTCTACCAAACATTACATCATTTTAAAGATACAATAAATAATAGCAAATCAGAGAAAGTTTTTCATTCTCTCTCAGAATAGAAATGGATCAAAATGATGCACAAAATTATTACCGTTTTATTGCTTGGCAACAACAACTATACAAACAATGCAACTCGCCAAGCGTGCGCGGCAAAAACTTTGAAGGCGACGATGGCAGTATCCTCCTTTCTTGGGGTTGCTTATCCTCTTGAGGTATAAAAAATAAAGCAACACCTGCATCCGGGCGAAAGGTTACAATTGACTGCTACGTACAAAGTTCACTGCACACAGAATTTATTTGTATACACTAAGTATAAACTGCAAATCCGTGTCAAGTATCCTGCGGCGAAAAAGCGAAGCAAATGTGAAATAAGTTAATTAAGCAAAGCTTTTTATTACAATAATAATAATTAATTTGCTGTAAGTTAATTAAATTTAAGTTTAAATCAATTTTCTTTTTTATGTTGATTGCTTCAAAATAACTGTGCAAGCCAAAATAGAGTAAAATAGTTTAAATGTTTTAATTACATTGAAGCGCATCAAATTTATTACTAGTACAATATTAAGGATAGCAGATTAGTTGAAATCGTTAAAAACTCGCTACTGAAAGATGGACGAACAAATGAAATAAACAAATTATTTCAATCTGTTTTTCTGGGTGATATAAGTGAAATAACAACAGAATAGTCACGAATCCCAGCTACTGCTTTCATAGATTAACGTAAGAAATTTACGTGTTATTTTATTGATATAAATTGTAATAAAATAAAAGTTTAATTATCAATTTAAATATAATATTTTAGATTGTATTTAACAGTCTGGTACATTAAGTAATAATGATAGAACAAGTATGATATTAATAAGACTTTGATAAATCTATTAATGCAATTGCCCCACTTTGTGGCGCAGTCGGTAAGCCGTCTGACTGCATATTTAAATCCTGCTAGAGGTATATTCAATATAATATATAGTCTCACAGAATTCAGTCCCAATAACTGCTAATAACCCTGGTGGTTGATGCAGTAAAGTGGAATGGAGGTCAAGTACGGTGCCGGTAATCGACATGGTTGCAGTACGCTCCAAAAGTAACCATTCATGCAATAGTTTTAAACCTAAGCAGATTTTTTTATTAATTTTTAAATTAATAGAATTAAATATTTGTTATCTTATTCACTGACAATCACATTAATAATTTACATTATTAGGCAACCCAGCATGCAATATGCTTGTTACTGAAGTTGAGAAGACAATGGAAGCCAGGCAAGAACAATAAAACCCAAGTCATGTTTTTTCTCTTTTTTATCTCATCATTTAAACATGGCATATTTTAAGAATTATTTAATGAGTATCAAGTAAAGATAAAGAAGCTCATATATTTACATTACATTTGCTAACAATCATGAATATAACAGCAGAAGAACAATAATCCAAATTGTAACTATTCAAGTTGAATTATATATGGATTATATCTTATAATATGCTATTGTTCTATTTTCAATTGTATATTATAGGTTTAATTGATGTGTCACTCTAGATTTCTTCTATTAAGCAGTAAAAGTTAAAAAGTCAATATAATATATAATTACATTTGATTTATATATTGACTTTTTGACCTCGTTTTAAGAGTAAAACTTGATCAGCTCAGGTACGCCGCCTCCACTCGTCATATTATTCTTATTATATTTCTAATATTGACTTTACTGCAGAGTATCTTATCTCCCCGGTGTAAAAATTACGCATTGCCACCACCAAACATAAACAAATACAATTAATGTTTGTACTTCCAAAAATTTTTTGTTGAAAATCCCGTTCTAACAAAATACAGAGCACTATTTACTACTTTACCATATTGTTTAATCTGAAAATAGATTTCAATTCGATTTAATTGATTTTATTAAAAAAAAACTATGCCCATTTAATATCACAAATATCCCTTGCAAATAAAATTCAAATTTATATCGTCCACTTAATCCAAATTCAATTTCCTCGCCTCAAGAAGAAATGATTCAATTCATCCAGTTCTTTTCTTGCTTATTCTTCTTGTATTTGTTTATGTTCTAGTTTACGCATACGATTTAAATATTTTACTTTAGAATCTATTATATTAATGATAATGCTGCTTATACAAAAAGAAAAAGCAACAAAATACACAGGCCTGAAAAAATGGTTAACATCATTTGTATTTGAGCGCCTGGCGCAGGCCTCAGCTAGAGCACAAGAAACAAATAATAACGAAGTTAATCATGCTGACTAATGAGGTCCCGCTGCTTCACAGATCAGCCCATCGTGACTGATAGCACGCAATCAATCCACGTCTAGAGAGAAAGATAAAAAAAACAGAATTAATTAAGACATATTCCTAATTACAGTCAATCTCTGATTGAAAGCAGTTTATCTTTAAAATGTGAGAGACTTACACGAATAAATTGATTAATATCATTGAACTCTCACCTAGAATCAATTTATTTTGATTAAATGTCATAGCATGATATAGTGAACAATTTTAGAGATTTAGAGCACATTTTTCTAGTTGACACGCGACTTTTCTGCACCTGCATGACGTAGTACGATTTATTACGTTGTAATTCAGAATCAGATTCAATGGGTATAAAGAACAGGATGTAACGCGAGTAATGAAGCTGGTTGAAGTTTACTGACATTGCCTCCATTACTATTATTACGTATTTTTATCAGTTTCTTACGTGACGATACAAATCGAAGAACATAATTTTCCTCTTAAATAAAAAATCTTTTATGGTAAAATGTAATGGTTATAATAATTTCTATTTTTATTACTTTGATAATAAGAAATTTTTAATAAAAGTATAGTTTGTTATTAATTGGAACATTGGAACATTATACTTCGTCAACTACCAGAATTATTAGCAGCAGGACTGAATTCTGTGAGAGTATATATTATATTGAATATACCTCCAAGAGGATTTAAACTTATATCTCAGAATATGCATCTCGATGTTACTATAATAAAAGTATTAAATGCGAATCTTAATATCAACAAAATGCCGCCTCGCCCCGTAGCATAGCCGGTAAGCCGTCTGACTGTAGCAGTGATAGCAAGGTGCATATTCGAGGGACACGGGTTCTAATCCTGCTAGGGGTATATTCAACACAATTTAGTTCCAATAACTGTTAATAACCTTAGTAGTTGATAAAGTATAATGAAATATAAGGTTAAGTACGGTGTCGGTATCCGGCATAGTTGCAGTACGCTCCAAGCATATTTACTACAATTTATATGACATTTATTGTTGAAATGTATTTACGCCATCTCTTCTATCTATGTTTATTATTTTAATCTCAAATATATTAGATAAATCCTCTAAATTTTCTCGGAATTTTCTGCCGGAAAAATGAATTCAGAATCTACACACATACTAGAAGTTACATAGTATAAAATTCCAAAAATCTTTAATCTTATTCTATAAAAAAAAAAACAGTTTAATAAGTATGTCATCGATGTAAAACTGTCCTTGCTATTACTCGAGTTTTTTGTCCTTTTGTCCATAGCCCGCTCCTCCGTTTCATGAATTTTCGCTACGCCTCAACACCCACTTGGCCTTTACTTATAGCAACCGGGGATTGGAATGAAATATCGGGCATTCCATGCCCTTCAAGCAATATCAATACGTTCTTCTACGGTTTTCTTCCAAATATTAATATTTCAATCGCGTCAAGAATCTAACCTAGATAAGTGTAAGCATTGAAGTTTAGTTTAAAATCCGTATTCAGGTTAATCAGTTTTGCGTTGTAATACACTTCCAGATGCCTATTTAATAACAAAATGTTAGAATCATTAAACATATTACAAATTGGGTTAAAATAATTTTAAACAATTACAAAATTTTAATATTATGACTAAAAATGAATCAACTCTTTGGTGAGCATAAATAACCCGCGTCAACTGTGTGGATATTAATGGTTTTCCTACCTCCTCTAACAGCAGCCAGTTGTTTTGGAAAATCTTCCAAACACACTGGCATAGATATAAAACTTGGGTGACTTCTGGCATTAGCACAACGCAGGTGGTGCATAAATTAGTTTTTTTTTTGCCCTTTTAAACCGGAGATAGCAATCCAACTCTCGTATTGAAATCCAGCAATGTCGGATGCGTACATTTTCTCATTTCCTTCATGTATAAGAAAAATGTCTAATAGAATAAGACAAAAATCAGATGCTGAAAATTTGTATGTTACATATGAGTAAAATAGGAAACAAATATTTGTTTAAATGGTGAAATTGGAGCAATATTTTGTATTAAATAACAACAGGAAAAAGGCTTGACAAACAATTAACTTTCTAACTGTATTACGTATGGCACCTGCTTCTTACCTAAGAGACTTGGGTGTGTTTGCCGGTTGAGAAGGTAGAAGACGGAGCAATTTATAGGGCTGATCCTCCTAGAAAAGGATCTAAAATCCAATTGGATAAGAATAAATCGCAGAATTAGAAAAACCATAATAATAATAATAATAATAATAATAATAATATCTAACTGTATAGGAATATTAGAATATTAATAATATTCTAGGTTATTACTTCTCTTGAATGAATAAAATGTAAAAAGACATTTTAAAAATTTGAGCGGCGTAAACAATACAAACGTGGCAAGAAGCCGGTGAGTTACTACCTAGTCAAGTAAAGTGCCATCGTGTTCAACATCGTAAAGTTGCTCGTGAAACCCTTGGTGAAGGCGGCGGCACGTTGCGACGGCGAAGCAGACTTGTCTTTCGCTGCTTTGACCTCCAACTCGAGCAATCTCTCAACTGAGCTGAAGAACGCCGGCGGTGGCAGCGACGAGTCGCAACAGTACGAGTGGAAGCGGCTCGTCGGCTCAATCCGACGCCGTGTGCAGCGACATGCGGCCACCACGCCGACGACACCCACACAGCCGCCAGTGACTCTCGTGCCAGCGACCGCCCCCTACGCGTCGACGACGGCGAGTCGCAAGAATTCCCTCACACAGGTGGCACGCTTTGACTTCTTTCGACGCAGTCGCGAGGAGAAAAGCCGCGAGAGTGCAGCGCCACCACCTAGGTGTAATGTGCTCGACACCGATGGTTTCGGGGATGTCGCTCGTACCGCCGTCCATCAGCCAGTCGGTAAGCAGAAGAGCTGTGAGCCGACAAAGACCAACCGCGAGGATGAGAAGAAAAAAACTGGGAAGTCAACTAACTTGAGTAACAGCAGTAGTAAAGCAACATCTAGCAATAAGACATCGTTATTTGGGCATGCAGCCTTCAGTGGAAGTGGTACAACTGCAAGCAATGCGAAGAAACACAGAGAGGATTTTCTGCAAGCAACAATGCGGATATTTTTAGTTGTATCGCCACCTGTCGGCAAAATGCAGGTAAAGTCCTTAATATTTTTTATGTAGATAAACTTTGTTTCATCTTGCAAAATTGACAAAGTTAAAAAGTATGTCCGGCGCAAGCGGTAAATAATTTATGCAGACCACATGACACCGCCCCTATTGCTGTTTTGTATACCGCGTACATTGAGTATAATTACGTTGACTTATTAATTATAGCAGTTGAAAATATAATATTAATATCAAAACATTTAGTGTCAAGAAGAAAACAGATTATCGTTTGAATAAACAACTTTATTCGAATCATACAGTATGTTTTATTAGAATTTAATTATTATTAATTAATTTTCTTTCTAGTTATTTCCTACCATCTAAACCTCTTAAATATTCCATTGTCATCAATACGCAAATTAGGAGTTGAAACAATGACAAATACTTGTCAAAACAACGCTTTTCACTGTATTCTTACTTTTAAACTTAACTCTAACATAACCAACAATTCTCCTTATACGTTTGATAGAAAACTGTTTCTAAAGAAAGCACGCGTTTTATGGTAAATTTAAGAAACTTTTACAATTTAAGCTCAGCACCAACCTAAACGGTAGAGTTAATTTCTTATCGTTAAATTTACCTCTAGGGAAAGATTAGCAATTCATCTTTTGCCGCTTAAGATATAAAATTAAATTAACATTGAATTTGAAATTTTTTTCCTTTGCAACAATATAAATCTGTAGCGTTGCAATAAAAATTAAGACGTAAAAACTTAATTGCCAAAGATTGATTTAAAACTTTGTTTCAATTTGAGTGCTGGTGGAAGAACAAACTTGCGACTATTGTGGAACTTAACGTCTTTGCCGGCAGCTTGGCAAGTGGTAAACTAATATCGAATGCACGGCACGTCGCTATCATGCTTGCCTTCGAATGGTTCATTAAAAGCTTTCGATTATTGCAGATGAAAATGGGAAATTGCTTTTGCTGCGCCTTGACTGATAGTTTTTAATGTAATTTCTTCTTAGTTGTTTCCGTTTTTATCTCTTTGCTTGAAATATTTCTTGATATAGCAAAGGTTGTATTTCTCGCGTCGGAAAATTGTAAATACACATGAAAAAACTAGCAAAGTAATAAAAAGACGCAATAAACTGTAAAACAATTTTTTACTTGATTATTAAATAAATTAATAAAAATATAATTTCTTCATAATTCACATATCTGAATAGATATTTCTTAGTTGTCTTCAGTTGTAGCTTTTTCATGCAACATATTTAATTTTTCGCAGGTTGCTTGCTAATATAAAAAAGTCTTGTCAACGCCACCAAATAAAACTCAAAGAAATTAAAAGTTTTCTTTTCAAGTTCGTTCTCAAGCTTGAACGCGTTACTCTACTTTCTCAAGCTTTCGAAGACAGTGTTCTCAAGTTCCGATGATAAATGAAAAAGATGCAAATCCAGAAAAAATACAAATTTAAGAAACAAATAAACATCAAATAACATATAATCATGCACTTTTTTATGCTTTTATTCTCAGAAAACATTTTAATTTCAATCAGCGCTATAGCTCAAAACACTCTAGGTTATGGCGGCGAATAAACAAATGAGATATGATATCAAATCCAACACAAATATAAGAAACAGAAAGCAAAACACGAAGAAGGAAACAAAATGCATATAATGTGCAAAAATAAACCTAAGCATGCATAAAAAACAAAAACGGAATGGGATTAACTCTACGATTAAAACAAAATGTTAAAGTGCCACTCGAACAATCTCGACTCTAGTATATCGACTCGTTTACATGTCCAAATTACATTTCCAGTAATATTTTCAAGATTTGTCACTCTCAACATCCTCCTCCATCTCATGTGATTTGAGCTGTGGTGCTACACTTTGCCACTTTACATGGAAATTTTTCCGAGAGTTTAAATTTACATAAAAAGTAACATTTGCAAGATGAAATATAGCTCCATAAATTTTAATGTTTGTCACTAAAATTCAATAGCATCATTGAATGTAATCTGTAATTGGTTTAATTAAATGCCGTGAATTATCTCCAGCACCCCGGAATGTTTGAATTGTATAAATAATAATTGAAATCTCAGTGGTAGCGTATTTTATGAGCACCTAAATTAAACTTAAGTATACGCGCAATGCGACTGGTCTGATAGAATCATTAATAAAATTAATTTGCATACGCTAATAACGACAATTTCTGTATCGTTCCAACCACTACTAACGAGCATTGATGTAGCCCAAGAAATAACGTCGTAAATGTAAAATTCAAGCCCAATGAATTTAAACGAGTGTTTTACTATAATTAGGTATCAATATGATAAATATCGCAGAACTGAGTCTGTTATTAAATTCCAAGCTGTAATGATAACCTTAATGAAGCTTCGCAGAATGACTTGAAAGTCATAATTTCAATGTATTTTAAAAAATCACAGGTTTACATACTTTGATTGCAACATATTTCAATTATGTCACTAAAGTTACAAGCTAAGAAAGCTTGTATACTACCAAACAATATAAACTATTCTAGCTGAAAGTAATTGGTAATTTCAAAGTGAACAAAAAATAGTTTGCAATTATCTGATGAGCAAGGTATATTAGTTGATTCTAATGTGAGATTATTTACTCATGATAAAATAACTTCCAAGTATGCAGAATATGAGAAAACAGGATCACATTAGTGTTCTAACTCAGATAAGCTTCAAAAGGAACCTAGGTAATAAAATTACTTCGAAGCAAATTAGATTGTGGAACAGCAAATTTTTGATTGAGATGGTATTAACGGCATTTGATCAATCATAATTTTTTAAGAAAACGAATTTTTCAAAATTTTCGAATTGTCGATCGTTTTTTTTTTTTTTAATTACGATTAAAAATTTGATATATTGTCCTACAACTACCGTAATTATTGTTAGTTTATTTAGTTGTCTTCAATAACAATTCGTGAATAGATATTAAAAAAATGTGTAAAAACGTAATTTGTTTATCTTTAATAGTTTCTAAGTTATAAGTTCACAAAGTGAAAATTTGTGAAAAAGTACAGACGTTGATTTGAACGCATATTCTAAACAAATATACATTTGGAATGAAATGAAAGTATGTTCACTAGATTAAGTATGAGTTGCTTAATACCACACTAGTATTACAATTTTCTTGACGCATTTAGTTTTGAAGATAGAGTGAAGTAGTGAGAACTAATTCTAAGCAAGTGCATCGTGAATTTATAACTGATAAGCAGTTTAGAGCACACAAAACACATTACATGAGTATTGCTACCTACAGCCAGAATGCTTGCTTTAACATTGAGAAATAGTTGAAGAATAGGACGATTGTTGCAAGTCAATTAATGACAGTTCTTAAAATACGTAATCATAATTAGCTAACTACTAGTAGCACATGTAGAGCGAGTAAAGACATAACTAAAATGTTGTTGGTCTTGTCTTTCTTACATGTTTAGTAATTGCGTATAACTTTGATATTACAGTAAACAACAATTTTAGGCTTTATTATGATTTTATCCCCTTTTTTCAACTTTCTAGTCATTGTTAACTGCTGAGTGCACTTATTTTCAAGAATGCTAGTTTGTCACAAGACAAAGACTATTTCAAATGCTATTTTTTCTTTTGATGTGTTAATATCCGCTTTGAATAATTGGCTTGCAATTAGATATCAAATGTTATCCTTTCAAAAATTTTGTTGAGCGTAATGTGCTCAAACCCCAATCCCATTATCAGCTAAGTGGCGGTCGTGCCACTCTTTGTCCCATACTCAATGCATTGCAATGCGCCCTCTTTAAAAGCTAAGTGCTCACCCTTCACTAAGCACGTGATGATTGATTCGCCTCCAACTCTTCAATCTTCTTTTATTGTGGAACGATGAAATCGAGCAAATTTGTGACGCATTTTCCCTAGTGACTTTTTCGACCAGCGTGTGCTGCTTGGGGGCGGCAAAGTCACTCACCTTGAAATTTATCTGTAACTATATTTCTCAAAACTAAACGTTACAAATTTATAACGCCTTTTATTAGGTCGCAGCAAATCAAATCAATGTTAGCTGTTAGTTGTATTGGAAAACCTTGAGGGCATGCAAAAGGGTATCCTTAGTCGACATCGAAGCAAATTAAATTGAACGACGAAAAAGGTAATTAATTCCTTTATGAAGTGTAACGTGCGACACCGACTTTTATGTTGGGTTCAGACTCTTTTTTATTCTTGATCTTTTAAGCTTTAAAACATTTTTTTTTTATTTATAGTAGCGATATTTATAGAAACTTAGAATATTATCTCACACAAAGATGACATAAAAGAATTGATTGTTTCCCCGTACATTTTTTTATTTTTTTATAGGAGTTCTGCTTACAAAAGATTCGTTGTTTATTTAACAAACTTATATGTTTCACAGAAAGAAAAAAAGAGATAAAAATTTTATGCTGAAAATAAAATCAAATCAATATTATTCTATTTTTATCTTTGTTTTGATGAAACAATAGATGATTGTTTTCTGGTATGCGAAATGGCCATAGAGCGAAGACTAAAGAATGACTGCACACCAGTCGTTATTTTTGGCAAAATGATATAAAGACAATGAGCACGTAAAAAAATCGTTCAAATTGCCATTAATCATGTGTCATGCCTAAGACGTTGTCTATGCACACAAATCACGCATGTCAATCGAGGTTGGTAATGCGCGTAATATCCAGGCGTAATTCATACCGACGCATGTGTACCTTGGGAGTTTATTAAGCGCACAATTAAATGAAGAGTATGTGGGTGAACAGGTAATTTCATGGCATTTAATTATTAAAATATTTATAGATTTTAGGCATGAAATGAATTTATTATCAATATATAATATTTTAATTCCATTCAATTGAAATAAAGATGTAAAACTAAAGTATATTTAAAAAATGTATCAAAACTCTTTTTGCAGTGCATTTTACTTTTAATGAAATTAAATAAGTCTTTTCAATTTGGCATTAGTTTTAAATTATTGTATAAAATTAAACCAGTATCACTAAAAACACACAATTAAAGTCAATTATTCCAATTATTTTCAAAATTAAAATAACTTACTTCATATCATAATTAATTATTAAATTTATTGATAGATGTTCTATAAACAATCACATTAATTACCTTAAATTTCAAAGCAAGAAATGTGTTTTTAAATCTATATAGTTTTCTATTTATTTATACTCAATTAATACATAAAAATTATAAATTAAGATGCATCCTTGCAGATGCACCTATGACAAATGCCTCCAAAATATTTTACCTCAATCCGGAATCAACCTAATTTATAATTTACTCATCGTAACTCTATATTTTTTAAATATATTTTTTATGTTGATAAAACGGTATGTTGCCTTCTTCAGTATTCTTCAGTAAAGTTTTATCAATAGAATCTTAACCACTTCGTAATCATGCTCAACAATACTCTAAATATATTTTTGTTAATATTTATATGTTGGGCGTTTTTGCTGAGTCATGCACAAAACATATACTTATAAGTTGCAAGTAAAGATGCAAAATTTGCTTTATTAATCGAAAGAAACTTTGAAACTCTATAAATATACTTTAATTGTGCCCAAAGGGCACGTTGAAAAGTTTGGTAGTTATTGAAATTTTATTGCATATTACAAACGCTTTAATGATCTGCAAAAATAAAAGAAGTATCTGCTGACATAGTGTTCAGAATTCAAAATTCTTTTGCAGACACATTAATTAATTTTGAAATCTTTTGTTTTGACATTTTTTATTGATTTGATTTTTTAAAAAATATTTAATCAATACTTGTCTCTCACGCTAATAAAAAAAAAGCAAAAAAAATGTTTTATGTCGCTCGCAGTCAAACTAACACTCCAATTCTGTGGAGATTTTATGGTCATCCAAAAAATGCGTTTTTAATCCGTTCGCGAGAAGAAAAAGCAGGTAAAGCGCGTTTTTTCTACCTTGACATTTCCATTTATTTTTCAAGCAGCTGTAAATTTACGACTGCAAAAACTTCCACTTCATAAATCAATGCTACAGCGCGTCAACCTCACTTATTCTTGAATCATTTGTAGACAAACTTATTGCATTCAACCAGTATTGTCAATTTAAATATGATAAGACGATGTATTTTATTTATTTTGTCATATAAATAAAATTTTGATTAGTAAATAAAAATAATTCTATTATTCTAATTTATATATTATTGGTTAAGAATGGTGTATTAAGTATGGAGTTTGTTTTTCACCTAGGCGATCAGGATTCAATTCTAAGTCAAAGAGGTAAAAACAGGGCATTTTAAAAGGTTAATTTTCTTAGAAAAAGATTTAAAATTTAATTGGGTAGCAATAATCCGCAGACTTGGAAAAATCATAATAATAATATATTATTAACCCCACTCTAAAGCACAGACGGTAAGCCGTCTGACTGTAGCAGTCACAGCGATGTACACATTCGGGAAGCACAGGTTCAAATTCTGCTGGGGCTACACCCAATATATATTCTCCTAGAATTCCGTTCTAATAACTGCTAATAACCTTGTTAGTTAATGCAGTATACTAAAATGGAAGTCAAGTACGGTGTCGATAATTGATGTAATTACAGTACGCTCTAAAAATAACATAACAGTACCATTAATGTTATTGTTGTTCAATAAAATTAATTATTTCTTTGAAAAATATTTTTTTCTTGGAAGGTGTGCAAGAATGTAGAAAGAAATATCCCTTAAAACAATTTTATTACTGATTCAAAGGTTTCAACTGCTAGAATATCTTCAAAGGATTGTAAAACTCTCAAAGCATTTTCATCCGCATTTTTTGTCTTTTTTGCGCTCTTTTAAGCAATCGTGCTTAGCCCGAAGCAGTGAGCTTAAATTGATGAAACTCTTGCGTGGGATTATCTCAGGCGCTTTCTTACCCCACTTTTACTTCAAGGACATTGGCAGCACTATAAACTAGAAGCAAATATTTTCATCTTGCGCGTATCAAGTTATAATAAAATAGTTGAATTGAAATGTTCACGCTTTCAAATTATACATCAAAAAGATTTACGAGCATTGAGATGAAACAGCGCGGAATAACGCAACTTTCTAGAGATATTACGACATCCTGTAAATTTTACGTTTGGCTGTAAAGAATAGAAAGTCTTGGCGCATTGTTTCAAGATATATGCTATGATTGTGCTAAACTGAAAAACATGAGCCTGGCGCCGCCACCAAAAAAAAAAAAACATTGTGTGAAATGTCAAACGGCGACGTGACGCGTTGGTTGAAAGGTTGAAATATAAAACTATAAAATAATCTTTTCTATTTAAGCATAGTTGATTAATCTGACAATATGGGGTGAAAAATTTAAGCGCGTACTCTAATCCCTTTGAAGCGCCTAAAAGAAAGAAGAGAAAGCAATTCATAATTGAAATTGTGCCAATACATAATTTTGTGTAATCTTATTGGGAAATCACTATTTATTTGCAGGAATAGCGACTCTCTTGAGAGGTGCCAAGAAAGCTGAGAAAGCACAATGGGCCAAGAATCTTATTTCAGAATTTTCTTTTTATTTAATATTGTAGAATCTACACAGAATAAAGTAGAAACATAAGAATGATTTATGAATGTAAATAGTAATTTTTATTTAAGTGGATTTTCATACTAAGATAAACGTAGTTATTGAAGTATAGTCAAGTGCAATTGAATAGACTCTATATTAGAATCTCATGTGCAGCTTGTGTTTACTATTTTCTGGGTTTCACGTTTCATCGTTTGCACGTTTCTATTGAATAAATAATCAGACAGGGCGGCATATGCACGGGATCAAAACCTACAACATATGCGGTATATCTGTAACGTCAATTGCATTTAGAAATTCCTTTTGTATTGGCGTGTATACGTAAAAGCAATTTATTCAAATGTATGCCATTTATTTTTAGACTGTACATCCGCTACATTCATAAATTATTTAAATTATTATATATTTATAAACACTTTATTTCTTTTATGCTATTTTATTTCTGTGATTATACGAGTGAAATATTACCAGCAAATAGCAATACTATACTGCGGTTTCAATAGACCGTGACAATCATAACCATTGCCGGTTAATTGTTTTTATCGGCTAAAATTTCAACTTGGTGTCAATGCGCTCAAGCGTCGCGCCAGTCGGGTGGTGTGAACATTGGCTAGAGGCGGCGGTTGTGGCGTCTCATACGCGCCGCTCAATTAAATGTAATTGAATTGTCAATAACATCAGGCAACTAGAAGATTGAATCAAGCAATCAACGTAAACGTGCGCTACGAACCGTTCGTTAGTAACTAACTTCAAAATAGATTATGTGTATGACACCAGTAAACTGTACAATAACTAGAGTACAACTTTCTTCTTATTGACCCATTTGTTACCGATTGCAATTGCTCACTACAATCGCTCTAGGTAGCCAGTCTTAAGCTCTTGAAGTAATCTAGAGTGCTTGGGCGTTACCATTTCTGTTTTGTTTTATAGAAGCGGTCTAGTGTGCCGCGCACAAGTAACGTCCAGACTCGGAAAATTATATAAATTAGTTCAGTCGAATCTTGGTCATAGTCCAGTCTTTGTCCAGTCTCTTTAAGAGTCTCAGTCAGTTACAAAATTGTCTCACAACTAGTCTCCCAGTTCTCCAAATTCCTAATATAAAATTAATCCAATAAAAGTCAAAATAGTTATCCTCAATTCCTTCATTAAAAATCCTCTTAATTGAGGCGGTCTTTTGTAGGTCGAGGTGTTTCAGAAAATTCAGTCGCGTCTCTCACGCAACACTATACATGATGCAATATTGGTTGTACCAAAAAAAATTCTTAAAAAATTAATGCTTTTAAAAATAGTTTAATTTAATTATTTACTATTTACAACTATTGGCGTAAGAATACCAATTTAAATTAAGTATTGTTAATATATTTTTGATGCAAATTGCAACTCTGTGTATATTTGTAGATATCTTAAATCATTTTTATTAATTATGATCCATTACTTTGGTAGCACTCTTGGCAGCTTAACAACCTTACGAGTCAGTGGGTCACGAGTTTAATCCCCGCTAACACCTTCGTTCTTGGCAGCTGAAAGTCTGCAACCTGCCGAACAGAAAAGCGGTGCAGCTACTGCTGAGCGGTCAGTGGTGGTTGCAGTACGCTCACTATAAATAGTGAGGATATAAAAAGGGTGGAGATTGATGATAATGGTCTATTATTTACATTGTTTACAACTGATAATTAAAGACTTTAGATTCAAAAGTAGCGCATCTAAATTAGTGAATTCATCAAATTTTATATTACTAGAAAATATAAAAATAAATTAAATAAAACATGATTTAAAGCAAAATTCAAATGTGCAAATTATTAAATGCAGAATACATTAAATTTTTTACGTAAAGAATCTTTTTCATCTTTGGATTATAACCCACAATATTATCTCGTTATAGATCTGTGCTACTGCAAATATCAGAATACTGTACTGGTAGATATTTTTTCATTAGCACAGAAAAACATTTCAATTTTTTTTTTCAAGCCTATTTTTAATTCCAGTTGATAATCCCTCACACTGTTTGTTTTGAGCCATTCACATTTCCGCGTTACCAAGTACGAGTAAATATCAAAAGTGCATGGCGTAATTATTTGTCAACTACCGCACTGCAAAAATTACTTTGTTCTTTTTCAGGTCGGTCTAACCACAATAAATTGTGGTATTTGTTTTTCCGACTTAGGTTGTACAACTTGAGGCAGTTTGCTTACTGTCTGCTTACTGAAAAGACAAAGAGAAGTAAGTACACTTCTAGAAGTAGATTAGAAGTCAAACTCGATTAAACCGGATATTCAGACAAAAGGCAAGTTTAGAAACTAATGGCGTCAGTGCAAGGTTTCGAGCGAAACGTGGAAAACCTCACGTTTTCTCGGATGCGCGCAACTCAATAAAGATATAGATAGTTCGATTTATCTGACTTTGCTAAACTTAACTGTTAAGTCAAACTGACAAACTGAAATTGAGTGTATGCAAAATAACACGTTTGCCATCACACCGAATTCACTAGAGTTTGAATAATCCCAAATTTACCATGTTAGTTTATAATAAGAATTAAAGCCTCGCTCCGTAGTTCAGTCGGTAAGTCTACTGACTGTAGCAATGACAGCGAGGTGCATATTCGGAGGACACGGGTTCAAATCTTGCTGGGAATATATTCAATATAATATATATTTCCACCGAATTCAGTTCTAATAATTGCTAATAACCGTGGTAGTAGTTGATGTAGTATAATAAAATGGAGGTCAAGTATGGTGTCGGTACAACCAGCTTGGTTGCAGAACGCTTTAAATAATAATAAGAAAAATTAATTATCTTAATGAAAGATATCTTATGTTATACCTTTAACTAAGCACAAAATAAAAGCTTTAACATTGAGTACATTAAAGTTAATAGAAATTAAAAAAAAATTGTTTTTTGTTGATTATTTGAAAATGTTGTAAGTGGGGTGTGGTGTGCTTCTCACCTAGGAGACGTGGGTTTGACTCCTAGAGAAAGATCTAAAACCCAATTGAGTACCAATAATCCGCAAGATTGGAAAAGCCATAATAATAATAATAATTTGAAAATTATATTAGTTATGAACACGGTATTGTTGTTCAAAAGGTAGTTGTGTTTTTTTGCTCAATCAAGTACAATTTTATCAAACTAACAATCAAGCATTGAAAACAATGAAAATAGTTATTCTTAATTATTAAAAATGCACGGTCTACCATAATCTAAAAGTGTTCTGACTGAAGTTGAAGGCGGTGTATTGAGTTGCAGACTTTTCCCAAAGTGATGTATTTCTAAGAATGTAACACAGTATAACTTTGGTAACTAGTATGAAACAATTTATCTCATATAGTAATGAGAGAAATAGTTTTACTTGAAGTAATCACCATCCAACTAACATATTTTCAACCAGAACTCTGTTAAAATTTTGTTCTACCAACAACCTGAAAATAAAAAATAAAGCAAACCACAATTTATCACTTTAATGCGTAATTATTGTATAACACTTTAATGTTTGTAAACACAATAATACTTTAATGCCGAAGGCATCATCAATCAAAAAACGGCGTGAAAGAAAACGCTTACGAAATTTGGACATAAAAAGTTCATAAAATAAATATGAAATATTATATTATATCTTGCAGGATAGATACTGCAGCAGCTTTCTTTCGAGCTTAATGACTTGAATGTATAGAGTGAACAATTAAGGATCCGCAATGATAATTAAATCCGCGCTTGTGCTAGAGATAAAAAACCTCGCTCCAAAAAAAAAATTATAATTAAATAAATTAATATTATACATAGTTGTTCTATTAAATTGTAAATAGTATTAAATAATTAAGAAATAATGAGATCAGCCATGAAAATTCAAAACAACTCACGTAAGATGACATTTGATTCATCACATTCTTTACCACAAAACACACCCTGAAAACATGGCAATGTCAACGTCGCAACCAAATCGTCTAAACATTTATTTGAATTCCAACCAGTGTTGTGTCTGAACATATTGCTCGCATGAATTCCGTCGGAATTAATACGAATAACGATTTAGACGGGTGGCGAAATTACAAGCAATAAACCAACACCATAAACTAAGCTCTACAAAACCAATATAAAGCAAGCAAAGCAAGAAACGTGTAATTACAGCAAATTCTTGTTTTTGGTACTGTAATTGCAACCTGTTCGCGCTTTCACAGTTTGCTTAGGTGATGATCATAATTAATAGATAAATGCAAAGAAATGCAAACGGTTTGGATTTTATTTTTATTTATTGTAAGCATGCAGCAAGTCAGAGTTTTATGAAGTTGGTTTTCAGTTGACGAGCAAATTAAATTGCATGACGGCGTTGCTGATGAGAAAACTAGTAAATTTCCGGCTTGGTCTGGTACTGCTTGAACATTCCTGCTAGCAATTCCGGGATATAATTGCCTATATCTCCGCATCGCTACATGCTCGCAAGATTACAATGTTCCAACATTTGGTGCAATACTTTTCCTCTAAATTGGGCTGAAACTGTTTAATTTCTTACTTTTATGCCAAACGTAAATTCTATGGAACAAAAACAGATTTTCGTGAATTCAATGAAAATATCTACTATTTCTTTTCTGGTCTTAATCACTTGCTTTAAAATATTAAGCGATTTACCTTCATTGTAAAAGTATATCACTTCGTTATTTAACCAACAAGCACTCTTGGGAACAACACAGAGTAATAAACAAGACTTATTGCTATTTAACGCGACTCTTGCGAGTTGTGTTTTATTCACACAGCGTCAATTGATGGCGTAAATCTCATTGTTTTATTAAAAAACTCGCATGTAGCGCCAGGATTTACTACATTTGCTCTGGAACATTCCCTGCTTTTACACAATCTCCATACTAAAGTAAGACACCTAGCAAGCTTTATTAACGTCCTGTGCGCAGGGTTAGTACTGCTTCCCAGTTGTTTAGCTACATAATTCCTTTGGCAAACAAAGGAGCGACGTCTGCATAAAAATATCTTGTCCTGCTTTGACAAAATATTTATCAAGTGCATTATGATATTAAAAAAGTTTCTGTTTTAGGTACGTTCAAGGAGTTTGAATCACCTAGACACATTGGAAATGCGTCAGGGCAGCACAGCAACCATAGCTAGTGCTATGACATCTTCCGGTGGTATTGCTGTTCCCAGCCCCGTTTCAAATGCCACCCACCTAAAAGACTCAAAATCCGAGTCGGATTGTGCTACGCCGATGGCGCCGTCGCGTCCCTTATTAGCGCCACCTGAGCAAATACCAACGAGCGTCTCCCCGCCAGCCGCATCACCCTCACCCACGTACAAACGACACATGCTTAGTCGCTCTCAGGTAGTTATTAGGAAAATTTATATTTCATATAATTCGGCTATTATCTGCTTCAGAAATCTAGCAGTGAGTGCTTCAGCGTTAACTTTGAAGTAGGGGACGAGTCTACATACGACACAGAATTGTTCTTCCCAGCGGCTCGAGGGGTCACATTACAGTAAGTTGGAGAAACTAACTTTATTACTATTAGTGCCAATAGCATAATTGATTGTTGTTAATTCTATTTACCAAACTACAAAAGTGGAACGGCAATGAATGTCGGATTTAATCAGTCTAATAAGTTCTCCGAAAAAGAAAACGTGAGTTGAAAGCTCTAAATAGAAAAGAAGTACATCAAGAAGATTTGTTGGAGGTAGAAAAGTGTATGGTTCAAACGCAATTAACTTTATAGTATCAGGACATCAAGGAGGTACTACTTAATTTACACGCCGGCGAGAAGTATTTATGAGGGTACTTTTTGTTTGAAGGCTATTGAATTACTCTGTCAAGGGAAAAATTTAGGTAGAACATTGAAAGCTCTCTAGAAAGTATTAAACTAGAAACAGAATTTATTCCAATTAATTTACTATCATCAAAATTTGAATAAAACTTAAATTCTGATTAAAACTTGTTCTCTAATTGTCTCAATCATTGAATTTTTACTCACGAGTGGAAGCTTTCCGCAAATACTTCAATTCATTACGTTGTTCAGAAATAAATAGCAATCTTTTATTTTCCATAAATTAACTGTGCGCAAACTTTGCCAATATCTCACGCACATTTCCCCAAAATTCACCCAAAAATTGTTTCTATTTATCCATTTACACAACATAAGACCAGTTATATCGACGTGCGTTTAAAGAAAGTACTGTTATTTGTACATCTTTGCGGGAAATGTCACTCATTGTTGAGTTTTGCAATGCAAACGCATCGTCTTACTAGAAGACAAAACAGCCCGCTGCTAATTCCAATTGTGAAGCGTGCTCGTTGCACTCTAATGGGAAAGGAAAGCATCGTTGAGCATTGAAAAACACACATTCGATCCTCGTTTCGCAACGAGCTTTAATTTCGCCGCAGACATCGTTTGCCGACGCTCGACATTTACTTTATGTCAAATAGTTTCATTCTAGACCCCGCGGGTACATCCTTCCGTGTCTTCCATTGCGATTGATTTATTAACCTTTTACTTAAAATTGGTAATTTTGCAACATTGTTAATGATGATATTCCATTGCGTCAAACTCATTGTGAGCCTGTTATTCGAATAAATATTTCTTGTATCTACAGTGAATCGCTGATTAAATTGTGCGAACTGCGAAACATCGAATTGTCCAATTGCGATGTATGGCTGTGTGATCGTGAATCCAACGTACAATCCTGGCTTTCTCTCTCCCAGGACACCGCGTGTTTGGTAGGCAAACACGTAAAGGTCACGGCTAAAGATGGACGTAGACATCTCACTTATGGCGTACCCATTCAAGCTCAACAATCTCTTCAACACCCGCATCAAACATCAAAGCAAGATTCACATTACTTCTCGCACTCGAGAAAACTTTCCGGAGTAAGTTATCTGCGTTTCCTGAACTCAACCAATTTACTTGCAAATTAGGCGGAATTTTCATTAATGTGTTTCTTTTGTTTTCTTTAGAATTTCAGACCGAAGACAACGAGTTTCTTTAGCTCCAGTACCGAGGAATGCAGTACTGGCGACTTCGACAGCAGCAAGAAAGTGAGTAAGCAGCGATGGTCTACCAACCTTTTTGGAAATAGCAAGGAAGGCAAGCAATCGATGGAGCAGCTCATTGAACATCTGAACCACTACTCGCGATATGGCGTGCCGCAATCCCAAAACTATTCACTATCCCGATCAGACTTGCAGGACGCTCTCAACAAACTTGAAGACGATTGGCGCGAAATAATCGACGTGACCGGTAATTAGAAACCACGATTACCTTCGATTCAAATTTCACATTCAATTACATTTGATGTTATTTACGTTTAAATAGAGCTTACAGACAAGCAGCAAAAACAGCAGACCGCTCTGTGGGAATTGATCAAAACCGAAGTTGCCTACATCAAAACCCTCAAAGTGGTCACCGATCTTTTTCTTGCGTGCTTAATCAACCTTCAGGCGTCCAATATTCTACGAGACATTGATACCAACAAATTATTTTCGAATATCAGCGATATTTTAGATGCTAATATTCAATTCTGGAGGAGTTATCTATTTCCGTTGGTGAAGGAGATGCGAGCGCATAAAAATCCACCATGTTTGGAGACGATGTGTGATGGATTCCTTAAGCTCAAGGATTGTTTTCACGCATACTATCGTTTCTGTGGGGAGCAATCGAGATGTCAACATTACTGCCGAGAGAATTTATCACACAATGAATTATTTACTGCGTATTTGGCGTGGTGCGAAACGCAGAAAGAGTGTAACAGATTAAGGTTGATGGATATCTTAGTACAACCCATGCAGAGGCTTACAAAGTACGGCTTGTTGTTGAAAGCGATCTTGAGAAACACGGATGATGATGTGGATAGAGATAACTTGAACATTATGGTAAGTTATGAAACTAATAAAGAGTTATATCAAATATAATTGTAATTGGTTACAGATTCAATCTGTTGATGATTTTGTCAATAATGTAAACTTTAGTCTTAAACAAAAGCAAGACAATGAACGGCTGAAGGGTATCATTGCCCGGATAGAGAGCTACGATATTGTGGTAAGTCATAAAGCCGCATATTTCGAAAGTTTCTGATTGAATTAATTTAACAGGAAACAAAAGATGATGACTTGGAGAAACTTGTCAAGAACTACAACCGACTGGACTTGACCAAACCAATGATTGGCTGTCCACCTGATAGAAAACGCCATCTTCTTTTAGAAGGAGACCTGAAGTTTAAAGATAGCAATACATCAAAGGTATTGACATTAATTCTGCTACTTTTGCAATGTATTAATGATTACTTTGTTATGATGTTATTAAGATGGAAGTACATTGTTTCCTCCTTACTGACATGCTACTAGTCTGCAAGCAATCAACCAAGAAAGGGGGAGCTACCATGCGAGTTATCCGAATGCCTTACCTCATCGACAAGCTGGTTGTGACAGAGGTAAACAAGGAAACTCCAACATTAGCCTGCATCTACAAAAATGAACTTGATATGGCAATTGGAGCATTCCTTATGCAAAACAACGACGCAAAGAAACTGAAAAGTTGGAAAGAAGGCATCACAAAAGCCCAAACTCTATACTCCCAGGCAAAGATCAGCTTCTTACCCACAACTGAACCAGCAGAGAGTATGGAGACTGACTTCAGTTTTGAGTATGCCTCTGAAAACGATTACCACTTTTGTCTGCAAGCACCCAGGTCTCCGCTAGCATCTTCCAGTCGTGCATCAAGAGTTTCATCTTTGGCACATAGTCATAGTGGTTCAGTGGAGATGAATGATCAATCATCACTTGGATCCTGCAAAGCAGTTTCTGCAGAAAATGACAATCGCACAGCGTCGATATCTAGTGATGAAGGAGTACAACCTTTACCATCAGATCAAAAGTCACCTTCCGGTGGGACCAGTGCAAAAGGGTCCTTTAAAAGCCATCGAATTTTCAACAAAACTCCGAATACTCTCTCAGTGCAGCCAACATATGCACATCATTTGGGACAGTCTCTGCCTAATTTGACACTGGGCTCACCGAACACCTTGAGCAATAACACGTTATCGGTACCAAGTGCAAGTAAAAATGGCCATTTGTTAAGTCCAACACATCGAGGCATTTCCTACCCACCACCATCTCCAACTAGAGGCAACTTGCGAAGAGGCCTGGCAATTAATCAAAGCAAGAATCCGCCGTTGATCAAAACGAGACACGTTACTTCCTGCGTGAGCACAGCTAGTGGAGGAGATTTTGATGTACCCGTAATAGCAGGTAAAACAATTATTTCCAAAATAGAAGTCATTTAGTTAATAGAAAAAAAATGGCATCTATTATATATCCGATTTCCGTGCCTGGTCATGATATTTACTCATTGCTTTGTTTCGGTCTCTCGCCTCGTCTCTGATCTCATTCGCTCTCTTAGAAGAAGAAAACAGTGAAGCAACGTAACTCCAACACAAAATCTCACACGACTCTTCTTCGCCAATAAACTACTATTTGTTCCTTGTCCAAACAAAAAATACAAATTGCAGCGTCCGCCTGGTTCTCACTCTCTGTATCTATAAAGATCCATCCCTCAGTTTTGAGTAAGCAATCATCCCAGAAACCTGTTCATTTACTGTCTCTCTAGATAAGAAACAATAACCACTACCTAAATTCGCAATCAAACATAGTATATCCCAATCAGAGAAAACCTCACAATGAAAAAGTGAGCACACACTCGGTGAGCACCTTTTGTTTCCCCTGTAATTATATATATATATATATATATATTTAATCCGCATACACGCAAACACTGCTATGTTTTAATCGTTTTGTTCTCTGATTTGTTACTTTTCTCTCAATCTTTGCTAAACTTCTTCCGCTCTTTTCTTCTTTTCTTGTCAAGAGGGACTGACTATGTGAGATTTAGTAGAATGCAACTTAGCGATGGACACTACACACACGCCTTTCTTAGCTGATCAATTCATTCGCATTTTTGTTACTTTTTCTGGACGAATATTCCATTTTCAAAAATTGCAGATGTACAAATGGAGTATTGGCACGGACTGCGTTTTTAGTATATTTTTGTCTATAATTGCATTTATAAATAACATTTGGCTTGTAGGTGTTAGTTCTGAGAACACAAAAGATTTTGGCGACTTTAGTCGTGGGCATCATCGACAAGCAATGAAACGTGCACATCGGGGTGATAACAGAAGATATCACACCGCTGGTACCGTTGATGACATCAAGGTAATACTTATTAAACTAAACAAACTAATTAATATTATTGCTGTAAATTGTAGAAGGATGAGGCTTCGACTAGCGGAATACAAAAACGTTCGTCTTGGAACTGCTCTTCTTCCAGTATGTCTAATCCAGATGGAAACACCTAACATCTTCGTATGAATGCTAATGCATCACAGAATTTTGAACACGCCTTTGATGCCTCAAGTTTTCTGATTATTAGTTTACTAGTAGTGTCACTAGCATTATACGTTCCCATGATGTAAATCTACCACTTCAAGAAATTGGTGTCAACTCCTGGACAGCGCGTGTATTGCTTGATTTGATTTACGTCTTCCTGCTTGCCAAGCAATATCGCGCGTTGTTCTTACAGTCAATCTTTTAAATCTACTTCTATAAACCACACCAGCGTTTATAAACACTTAGTGGACCAACCCCTTATTCTAATGAGATCTAATTGCGGTTGGAGCAGCGTGCAGCGGCGACGCATTTTGTTTCTCGCGTCGTCCTGGCGTCTTCCCCGCTTGTACATTGTAAATATTTTTTGCCGGAGAATCGACGCGAATTGTGTATTTGGTGCG
Source organism: Diploeciton nevermanni (assembly GCA_027575565.1). Lineage (NCBI taxonomy): Eukaryota > Metazoa > Arthropoda > Insecta > Coleoptera > Staphylinidae > Diploeciton > Diploeciton nevermanni. Next base: position 3,654,236 of record JAODIE010000010.1, read on the forward strand.
TCGCATTTTCCACGCAATGCAACATTCCATGAACACAAAAGAAGTGTCATCCACTTAGCAAATGCCCTATTTTAGAAGCCAAGTATGCGAATGAACGAAAACAGGCCTAATTTTTGATACAAAATAGAAATTGGAACAAAATGCATGGAGGTTTCTATGCCTCTATGCAATGTAAATTTAAGCCATATTTACTCTAATTCTAATTAGGTATACAAAACGAGCAAACACAAGGAAACAAAGTTTTAATTCAACTCAAGGCAAAAGTACATATTTTAAAAATGCATACAAAATATAAACAAGAAAAACAAAGAATATTAGGAAAATTAAATTTGTACTTAGATGTAGTTAGTAACGTTTTTAAATCATGCGTTTTAAGAAGCCGTAGTATTTATTCTACAAATAGTTAGAAAATGTCAACGAATATTTTTGACCGTAGATTGCTTCTTAGCGAAAAAGTGGCGCAACTATGTAAAAAGAAAACGTCTTTTGATTGCACACTATAATTGATTAATGCATAATTAAAATATGTACATATTAATTTATTCTATATTGCTGATGATGGACACAAAAGCGGCCTACATTGTGATTTACTCTTTTAAAACATGTCATCAAAAAAAAGACATTGCTACTTTGTTGTGAACGTTCAGGTTTTGCAACTTTTTCCAGTGACTTGTGAACACGCAGACATCTGAACCTATGCGATACTTACGTTACGGCGCTAGGTTTACTTTCATTTAACATAATCATAATGGAAAAGAAATTAGTTTAATTTATTTTTGTTATTGTTCTATATTTTTACTATTTCCTTATTTACCAATGTGCAGGTTTTGAAAGGCAGTGTTGAATTAATAATGTTGCGATCAGCGCGTGAGAATATTAGATCTTTGAAGTTTGTAAAAAAGAAAGAATATTTATTTAGTTTGAAAGAAGATTTTCATGTTAAACATTATGATTATTCAAATAAAAGTGATATATAACAAGCACTCGTTGAAAACTTGTTTCCAACCACGTCTTCATCAGCTTTTATTTAAAACTCACTCACAATTTCTCTTAATCTACATTACAAAATTGTCTTCAATCTCTCAAAAATTCACTCAACCAACACTACCGCCTTTCTCAAGCGTTCGACTTTGACTCCTCCGTGCTCATCTCTTCCACATCTTTCTGTCGGTCACTGCAGTAATTCTTAAAAATTGACTAGACATTAAGCTGAGAGTTTATTTTCATTACCTTAATATGTGTTGGAAATAGTTTAGGAAAGTTTTGAGTTTTAAATGATTTAAATCATTTGGCTAATCTTACCGCACAAACGCCCCCAAACGCCTCTAGCACTTGAAATATCAAGCGGTAAATTTAAGAACTAAATTTTGAAAACAAAGTTTTTCAGGTTAGTTCAATATGTTTCCCGAAGAAAATACAGAAATTACTGCTAAACCTACAATTTCTCCTCCAGAACGCAAAGAATCAAATCATGATTTTTATAACAATGCTAAAGAATATTGGGCACAGTTGCCACCTACAGAAAATGCAGTTCTTGGAGGATATGCTCACATTTCTCAAATTGACATTCAAGGGTCTCGAAACTTCCTACAACAAATATTCACTCTGGACAAACAAGTTACCAAACAACGAGCTTTAGATTGTGGTGCAGGAATAGGGCGTATTACCAGGTGCCTTCTTACGACATTCTATCAAACTGTTGATCTGGTTGAACAAAATCCAGACTTCCTCAAAGAAGCCAAAATTGAACTTTCTAGCAAAGGTGATCATGTTGGAGAGTACTATCCTGCAGGGCTTCAGGATTTTCACCCTGAGCATAAGTATGATATTGTATGGTGTCAGTGGGTTTTAGGTCATTTGACTGATGGTGATTTAATCAAATTTTTTAATAGATGCAAGTAAGTCCAAATTGTATATGATGAATTTGGTATAAAATTTATAATACTCGCTGTTTATAGAGCATCATTGACTGAAAGGGGCTTTATAGTAGTGAAAGAAAATGTTACCTCAAACAATGGAATTGAAGTTGATTCAACAGACTCATCAGTTACAAGATCATATTCACTATTTATGGAGATATTTGAAAAGGCAGGCTTAAAATGCTTCAAAAAACAAAAGCAAATGCATTTTCCTAAAGAATTGTACACTGTATACATGTTTGCATTAAGGACTAAGTAATATTAGTGTGAGCTCACAAATTAAATATATTTTTCAATCATTATTAATGATGCATTTATTCAAGAATATAGTGAAGTTACTTTGTGTTTATGGAAAATGTGGGAATTTGAAATTGAACTCCTTGACTATTCTTTTCGACGTGGATGATAGTAGACACACTTGTTATACTTTCAGAGCTTGATATTTGTGGTAATTTCTCTGTGCTCCTTGGAATAAAAGTCTCACTTTTATACCTTTTTGGGTCATTGAAATATGTAAATAAAATTGCAAAACCCCTCAATTTATCTCTGCAGTCTTTACACTGTGATTTATACCTTGCAACTTGGCGCTCCGCTTTTATTAAATCGGCATTAGTCGTACATAACTTTTTTCTTGCAATGCGCAGGTCCTTTCGTAAATCAGCGATTACTGCTTTGTTACCATCATGAATATTCATATTCCGAAGTTTTTCATTCGAAATTACTTGTTGGCATGTTAAGAAATCAATATTCAACTTCTTGATCGATTCATCTGCTTCCTTGAGATTACTCTTAGTCCGCTCGAATTCATCTTCAAATGACTTAAGACGAGCTGATAGATCTGCATTAGTTAATTTCATCTGAGTAATTTCTTTCTCGAATTCAACTTTCTCGTTGAGAAGACATGCGTAGTCTTTCATTAGCTTTCCTTGTGCAGTGATTTCCTCGTCACTCTTGATGGAAGTTGCTGCGGGGCAAAAGATTGGATTCGTTTGAGCCATTTTTCGAAGAAAGAGAATTAATGGATTACAATTAATTTAGAAGTACTTTAAATAGATGCCACTTTTGACATCACCACATCATAATACAATAGACAAATGAAATAATCACACGATAGACTAGAAATTCGGGAAAAAGAATATTTTGTTTATGTTTAAGTACATTGATAATATACATTTATTTACTTTCACAATATTTTAAGGGATGCTGAAGAATACCCCGCCATACCAGAAACAATAATGGCTTATTCTAAAGTAGAATACGCATACACAATGAGTCTACCCAGTCAATTTTTTCCTACAATTCGACTATAAACAACGCTACGAATGTCCCAACATAATAGCGGAATTCTACTCGAATATTGCATACTAGTGCCACCGACACGCGTTTAATATCTAGTGTGTTTTAAATTCATGGTTTAACTGATATTTACACTATTTTCAACTTATGGTACAGTTGGTTTCTCACGTTGGAAGCGTACAATCAATAATTCCGATAAAAACCCATGTTTTCCCGACAGCTACTTTGATCCAATTAAACATGCTTTACTTAAATGGTATACATCGAAGACTATCATGTGCCTGGGTTTATAACGCTGCCTCAACGTTTCTTAGATTAGGACATTTACAATTGCTAAGTGTTACCATTTCGGTTGCAAATGCAGAGTAAAATATTAGACACGTTGCGCTAAATTGAAACAGTAATCATTTACATTATTTAGAAGTCAGGTGTATTTACTTACTGAAGACTAACTTGAGACATCATTTATTGGATTCATTGGGTGTGTTTTAATTGCTTGGTTGATGTCTACGTTTTTAGCGTCAGCGATTTCATTAGATACATATTGCTGATATGTATGGTCCGCAAATCACGCCAATTTATTAAGGGAATGTGAGTTTTCACTGTATTCTTTAAAACAATCGTATTTTCATTCGTACGCCTGCATTCTCTACAACATTAACATGATGGTACATATTTGTTTAACTAGAACTTTAAATTATTATGTTCTTTCATTGATTTATAATATATATATATATATAATTTTAGTACTGCATTGACACTTTTTCTTAGCAATATGTTAATTATATTAGTCAATAATAATCATCACGAAAATTCGTTTATTTTAGAACTTTTAGAAGTTAGGAAATTAAGTCCAATGGTTAATCATCTGGCAGTGCTCCAAGCATTTGTTTCCCATATTCATTTACATGAAATAGTACAGATTTCAATCAGGTCTCTCTTAGTGCTCACCCTCATCAATTACTTTGATCTTTTTAGCACATTCCTGATTATGGTTTAGAACATACAAGATGACACAATTTCTAATTCTGTTATACATCCATACTGCCTTTCGATTAAGTCGGCTCAAAATCGATCGGCTTTCAATCAGATGCTTGGACAAAATAAATGTACAATAGATAAGACAAGATCAAACTGCTTATTAATCTCTTAGATATCTTTATGTAAATAGTCTTGCTAAGTTTAAATCTGTTGGTATAACGCGGCAATCTGCGAAGATCGCAACGAGCAGCAAATAATAAACACAATAATCAATATATTATAGATAATAAAACAGTCTTAAAATCACAAATAGTAAACGATAATAAGTTAGAATTGACATACATGGATATGATAAAATTGGAAGTAATAAGTCATCCTCAACAATAGTTATTAAAATAAGTTAAATACAAACTCAGAAGAAGTAGTATTTTTGTGTCTTCCGTTTCTCTTCATTCTTCAGTTTTTTCGCATACTAACTTAAAATTACAGATAACTTACTTGAGTTTCGCTTGCGCACCATCCACATAGTTCGGATTCATAATCTCCTTTTATTATTCAACGTAATAGTATTTGTTGCACGACTTTCTAACGTTTCTTAACTTAACTACTGTACGTCAGCTCGTCGGTTTTCCCATTTGGCTGGAAGTTCGAAGAGGAAAAACTGGCGAGCATTAAACTCACACGTTACTATCGAATACTGGCGCACCAGTGAAACCTATAGGCTGGGCGTTGGCCACCAGACTGGAATGCGTTGATGAATTTGGTAGGCGGTTGACACTACTACCCTGTGAATCAGCCGCAGCTGCTGTTCGCATATCTTCCGCAGATGCCCTGAAATAGATAACCATCAGTAAGTCACAATTGCATTGTTAAACTATGAAAGCTAATAAATAACAGTAGAAAATATGTTATACAAGTAGCATAAAAATTCCATGCTACTTAAAAGTAAATCTAAATCTACCAATAAAAACAAGTGTCAAATGATGAATGCATGCTGTGCATTTTCACAGTTTTGATGTTGCAAGCACTAACAGGAAATCTATTGAGATAAACAATAATGTTGGATGATAGCAAAGCTGGTGAAAATGTGATTATACTTGTTATAAATGTGAGTATGCGTTTATGTAGGACGCCAAACGTCTGGATCCTCCATGAGCGTTGTATGATGATCGGAGGTGGCTCCCATACCGCCGCCCATTCCAGTGGGCGACGTCGCCATCTGCGGCGAGGCCATTGCAGCCATATCTTCCCGAGAAGCTCTGTTCACCAACATTGAATTAGACACCACAACTCACACAGTTTATTAACACACCAATATGTTTCCACATGCCACTTAGTTCACAACAATTGCCAATCACTATTTAAGAATAAGACAATACTAAATGACTTACTTTTTACCCAGAGACATCATTCCATAGATGACACCTGTGCCAAAAATCATTCCACTACCAAAGATGCTTGCCAGGCCAGGGCAGAAAATAATTGCAGGAATTGCCAGCCTACAATAACATATTAGTTAATTCTACATTTAAATTGAATCATTGCCTGCCACTTACCCAACATATGCAGCAGCTTTATTCCAATATGGTCTTGCTTCAACCTTTTCACTCAACCTCTGCACATGATCAATAAACATACAACAACAAGGTGCCTCACAGCAAACAACAATAAATCCAGCTAGGATCTGCCACATTCCACTAATAACGCACCACATGTCGATAGTTATGATTCCCAAGCAGTTCCAGAAACCCAAGAATATTGCCACTAGTAAAGAATAAGAAACAAATGAATAAACAACTATTGCTTTCAGAAGAATTAAAAAATAACTTACGAAAACTGCCTGCCGTTCCAAGACCCCGTCCAGCGTATCGCATCCACCATGGTACGTCGTCTTTGGCGGTCGGATCCTGCCCGGGTCGGGCCATAATCTGCGCGATTTTCTCGGAGAATGACTGGAAAAATTACATTTACCTTAAGTTTCAGTTGCCATGGTAAGAATGAAATTATCATTTTTCGTCGCAATTTTTGTAAATAATGGTTTTTGCATTGGGTATGAATATTTTCAGCATTTACCATTTTGTAAATCGATGATGTGCCCCGTTTTCATGAACTGACGTCTCGTAGGCACCACAGACACAGCGAAACGGCAACTAGCAACTAGTTTTCCAGCGCCGGGCTGTGAGTGGCGGCCAACAATCACATTAATTTGACAAACCGACCAAATACGCAGAAATGCGATGAAAACGTATAGAATCAAGAATCATTTAAATTTGAAAATATCATGAAAAGCACGAACTTAATTCAATAAAATTAGAAAATTCAAATTTAAAAAATTTTGTATTTACAATGCAATCACTATAACTTCTTTATAAGTTATTCTTTATAATTTATAGTTTTACGATAATAAATGACAATTACAGTGATTAAACTAGTGTATTAAATTGTAATTATAATAATTTAAAATTGTGGTTTACCCAGAATTCTTGAAATCACCGCAATGTTGTTTGTATTATTTATAATACCAGCAGAACGTTAAATTACTTTAATTTGCATAATCTCCTATGATTGTGTTTAATCTTATTATCTACAATCCGACAACATAAAACTAAAATGAATATATTAAAAAATAATTCTGTATTAAAATAGAATAGAATTGATGTGAATGTTCTTCTTTTGTTTGTTAATTTTAAGTTGGAAAAATATCGATATATTTTCGATTGTATCGATAGGCGCGCCGAAAACGAACGAAATCAACTGTTCGCTGTGCATCTGCTGTGTATCCCGCCGCCAGTCATTCGCAGATTCGGCGGTGGCGGTGTGTAGCGTGCTTCCATGCTCGTTGTCTGTTGGGTTATTTGCGCTTAACCCGCTCACGTCGCGTCCTGTTGTGTGCTAGCCAACGCAATACCCGCGTTTTCTGCTGTTTATTGAAAAAGACTCGCTACATCGTGGTGGTAAGTAGCTCACTTTGTATCATCCGTATTCAGGAGGTGATTACCCCAAATTTGGGACGTTCCATTTGGATAATTATTGCAATAAGTAATAAATGTCGGTCACATAGCGGCAAGCGAAACATTCTTAATCTACGTTCCGGCAGCTTATGCATTGAGTGCATGTGTCGTGCGATGCCATATTCGTCAAAAAAGTGCATTTGCTCAAAACGCGGCATTTTAAATACTTACATCAGTAAAGCGCAATGTATTCATGTTGTGCACTGCGCTAATTAGTACAGAGACTTTCCACTACAAAGTTCATTGGGCTAGTTTGATTGGCGGATGATTTCTCTAAAAAAAATGTCATGGTATGGCGATGGTGAATATTAATTGATTAATGAATGTAGTGAGCACATTTTCATGGTGAACGTCGAGTTCATTCAGCGGAGCGTAGCAACTGCAAGCAGCTGCGTGATGTAAGTGAAAATTGCCATTCTTTTCTTTTACTTGTTGCCATTTTGTCTTGGCCACGAGACGTAAGCGTCGCTTTAGATTCAGCGTGCCTTGTAAGTGTCGGTTTGTTATACATTTGTTTTAGTTTGGTTAGAAATCCTAAAGGTGGCCATAAAACAAAAGTTATTTAGGAGAGCTGTGATGTTATTTGCTGATCTTTTTGAGCTCCATTTGAGTTTGTCACTTCATTCTCGTGTGTCTTGTGCCTACAAATCAGTGGTAAGGTAGTATTTTTTAAATAATTGGCTTGTTTTCTAACGCACATAAATTCGGCTATGTGTGCATTAATTTACGTACCTTTGTTTCTCGCCACTAACGCGAAGAGTCCAGGTGTTTCGAATTAATTTCGTTCTGATACGTTTACATATAAATCTACATCACATTTTATTTTTGTTTAGCATCTTGTTTCGGTCAAGAAGAATGCGTCGCCTTAACCTCAGGTAATTTTAAACTATTTATTCGTATTGTTGAGTTAAAAATCCTGAGTGCTCAAAACAAAGGTTGTTCATAACAACTTTGTGATATTTGATAAATTTGTTACTGCGTTGTCTTGCGTTTATTAGAGTATTGATTTACTTATTTGTTTTCCTCAAATAACACAGAGAGTGAAGTGAAGTTCAGAAACTTTGGAGCCTTGTGCATCATTTCAACCGTTTTCTCTTTTTCCCACCCGACAGCGCGGCATGGGCTGCGAGCGGCTTAAGTATTATGATTTGACCCTGTTTCTTGCCGTCTGTTTTCAAAAGATAAGTAATGGACTCATTGTCGCACTTGTAAGACAGCAGAGAATAAAATTCAGTTCGTGAATGAACGCATCGCATTCCACGCGCGACGATTAACGGATTAATGTAATTACCACATTAGGCAATGTTTGATCTCAGTATTAAGTCAATGCAGTTATTTTATTAACGTAGGGCAAAGAACCTGTTGGAAAACGCCAAGAGGCACGCCAGGACACGTATTGAAATTGTCATGTTCATTATAGATGGGTTTCTTAACCGTGGAGAGGCTATTCAAATTTCATATACGGCAGCAACTTGCTACGCTAACAATACAAAATTCAGCTGATCGCAGCATTGCCTCTGTAATAGCAACATTCTATTTTTCTTTGCTTTGTATGTATGAATGTCAATTTGATTTTCTTTCACTTTTTATTTTGTGTCAGTTTGGTTAGAGTGAAATTTAGTTTACTGTGGCAACTTTATTTTGATTTGTTGCGTGTTGAAGCATTCAAACATGCGCCACAATCATTATTGTCGTTCTTGTAATAGTGTTTAACTTTGTTTTTCTTAATTTTAATATTGCAGTATCTCATAGAACTCAACGATGGATAACGACGCTCTTCGGAAGAAAGTTATCGGCTATGTCCGAGCCTGTTTGATTTCTTCCAGGGACCGATCACTAAGTTTAAGGGAGCTAGAGCGAACGTATAAAGATCTTGTCTTTACAAGTATTCCTTATCACCAATTAGGATTTACCACGCTGCCGGACTTTCTTCGTTCTGAGAAAACATTGCAACTCCGAAAAGCTTCTGACGGACAAACATTTGTTATGGCGTGCGAGAATCCCTTAAGCGTTCATATTAGTGATATGATTGCAAGGGATAAGACGAAGAAGAAGAAGGCTACCTACCGGTCATCATATCCATCGCATCCACCCCACAATCCTCAACGATGGAGGCCTCCTTATCAAGCATCACAGCCACAAGGCTATTCTGGATTTCCGACTCGTATTCCCCAACACAGGCAGTTCTTAACAAATAGCCCCAAGAAGGAATCATCTTCAACAACACGTACCTCACAAGGACCCCCAAACGGAAAAACATTTAACAATAATAATAATAATATTCGCAGCATGGAACGCATGCAGATATCGCCGCCGCAACCACAAACACTTACGGTGTTGGAGAAAGAAAATCATAAGCCAGTGCCTCCTTCTGCCCTTCTACCGCAAACATCTTCGGAGAAGACCAATTTAACGAAAATAATGCAACGTGCAAAAGATAGGCTTTCGGATTCACAATTATCAGCTAATACCACGACTGTTAGTGATTCCGATCAAAATGAATTTATTGAAAGCGGGGACATTTGCAAAGATTTATGGAACTTCACGCGCTTCCACCGGCTTGGAGAGCCTATGACCGTGGTTCGACAAATGAAGTCCAAGTCTAAAAGAAGAGTTGAATATTACTGTAAAATCAAAGTAAGAAATTTTCTTTACAACGCGGATTCTAGAAGTATTACGCATTTTCAAAACGTTTACAGGTTGATGGCATGTCATTATCTAGCTATCCTCAGGAATACTTTGATGACAAGTCAGCGACAATACATGCATCAAAGATCGCCCTTGAAGCGCTCATAAAGAAACATGGTAGGACGAGGCATCAAACATTATGTGTCAGCAGTCTTGGTCATATTGAACAGCGGGTTCCTGGCTTGGTTGCCAAGCACTTTAATGGCGTTTGGAGCTGGCAGGTGGAAGCTGATTATAAGGACTTGTATAATGAAACGCTACCTTCAAACTGGCTGGAGGTTGTAGATAACAATCCTTTCATTGCTGTAGAGAAATTTGTTGATAAATATGTTCTGCGTACTTGTTCATCTGAGAATGTAAGTGGAATTTTATTCTTTTTTTCTTGCGACGGACGGTGGAGGGCAAATAACAATTATATAATGCTTATAGCGGTTTGGGTTTAGTTGTTGCTTTAACGGTGGGCTTTTTTTTGGGCGGCTGGTTGAATTTACAGAGATTACAGAAGGGGAAACCTCATTCTGTATTGGATTGTGATGTCTCCATTCCAACAAGCAGTGCAACTTTTAACGAAAGTGGTTTCATGACCGCAGTTGTGACGTGTCCTGTTTCCGCCGCGGAAGTATGGTGTCGGCAAACTGGCACCACAGAGGCAGTAAGTTTTAGATGAAAATTGCTAAATATTTAAATTGATCATTCTAATTTCCTATAACCTACTCAAAGTTGTTGCTTCGAATTAAATGCATTCTTATTTAGTTGTAAAAAAAAGTGCAAACATTTTTATTCGCAGGCAGAATTTGACGCGATGATTGAAAAGATGAATAACTACTACAAGGAAATGTACAATAAAAACACGTCGATGCCCCTTGATCGCTTCGTCAAAGGACATTATTATGCTGCATTGGATCAGACATGGCATCGTGCTCAAATACTGGAGGTGCGCGAAGGAGGCGCGCTTTGCCTTTTTGTTGATCGTGGTGACGACTGTTTCGTCCCATTTGATAGCATATACCCGCTTCATCGTGAATATGCGAGAGAACGAATGCAGGCTTTCGTATGCCGTCTGGCAGGTTTAGAAGATCTCTTCCAAATTTCGCAACTCTCTGATGTCATTCAAGAATTAGAGGGCGTCTATGTTATACTGGACTTGGTTGACAGCGATAACGTTGAAGAAGCACAAAAGGTGTTTGATGTGGTTATGTACGACATCGACACGGAAGTGGCATATAATGAGGATATAATGCTATCATTGGCCATGGAAAATGCATCGCAGAAATTTGAATTGGTATTTAATTCAAGCACTAATGCACATGACAGGTTATTATATTTTATATTGTAGGAAGAGTCATTTGAAGTGTGCGTCTCGAATATAACAAAAAAAGGATACGTATACGTGCATACTTGCACACCTGGTTATAAGTTCTTTATGAAACAGCTGGAAGAACTTGAAAAATACTTACCAGAGTATTTAGCGACTAATCAACAGCGTGAAATTGTGACTCGAGAAAATTCAAAGGATAAATTATACTTTGTTAAGCTGGAAGATGACTCAAGGTATTATCGTGTTCAGATAATAGACTCGCCTCCGAACTTCCAATATGCGCAAATACTCTACGTGGACGTGGGAAAAACTCGCATTATAAAACTAACCGACGTTACTTTGTTATCGCTCAATTTGTTGAGACCTGCTTTAGCCAATTTTACGCCTCAAGCTACACTGGTGCGCCTTCATTTTAGACGAACGCCTGAAGATTTGTCGAACAAGTTACGCGAGTTAATCTCTTTAGAAGAGAGCGTTCTTCTGAGAGTTCAAGGAAGGGACGAGAATGGCGTTCCTACAGTGATGTTGTTTGTACCACAACAAAGCGGACTTGTATCGGTTAACGATAGTCTTAGCTTTGGAAGTTTCAGCAGGTAATGATTAGCAAACGAACTTAAGCTTATCTACATATAATAATTTATTACAATATATAAACATTGTTTGAGTAAAATATTTTACGAACTTAATAAACGAATAAGCTTTGTTACGTTTTGTTTGGCTTGTAGTTTCAAATATTTTAATGACTAAATATTTCTAGAGAATTGCAAGTCTCTCCACCCGGGAGAATTACACCTCCAGATTCTCCGCACAACGTGCCTTCTACCGGGACTCTCCAAAGTCCTCGTTTGCCTAATAAAACAAGCGAGTTTTACGAAGTAATTGTACCGTTCGCGGTCAATCCGTGGAACTTTGTCGTCCAACCTTTAGAAACATCAAGCAACCTGACTGAGTTAATGAACAGGTTGCAAGCGACATTCGCAAATCGGCATGTTGATCATGTTAATTTGAAGGATATTAAGGCTGGCAATATTTACGCAGCGAAGAGGGAAGAGACTGGAAAATGGTGCCGCGTATGTGTGTTGAAAACAATCTACCCTGCAATAGTAGTATACTATGTTGATTATGGGTATTATGCCAATCTTGGATATCAAAATTTATTTGCTTTGGACAAACATTTCTTTGATTTGCCACACCAAGCAATCAAGGCGAAATTAGCGGGTAATTTATTGTAATGGCATAACAATTTATTTCTAATATTTTGAATTTTTTTAGGTATAAAACCAACCCTGGAAAAATGGTCGGTTGGTGACTGCCGTTATTTCGAGAACTTGGTACAGAATTGCAAATACGTCTCAGTCATTATAGCAGTCGAAAAGGATGAGTTGTATCCATGCGATAACGTTCTTGTTCTTAAGCTTGTAGATACAACTTTAAAACAAGATGTTTTCATCGGCGATCTACTAATACAAAAGAAAATTGCAGTCAAGGATTGACTTTTTTAGGAAAGGAATATGTTATTTCTTTCTAGTTATTACATAATTGTTTTGTTGAGCTACCAATTTGGTTAGTTGTTGAATATCAGTTATATTTCATGTTAGTATTTATCTGATAGATTTTCCTCTGGTTGACGCTAGTTTTAGAAAGAGTTTATTTGTTTTATATAACGCAAATTGGAAGATGTGTTATATACATTCAAATTCTATAAGAAGACTGATACTAAAAGACAAAGGTGACTGTCTAAATTTTCTGATACTGACGAAGTTTATAAACGATTTTAAAAAGCACCTTCGCATCCGTGTTGTTTTGTTCCGTTGAACAAGGTTTAACAACTGCAATGCAAAATGTCTGTTTTATGTTGCTGAAGCCCTAATAAAGTTCTTATTTTCGTACAAGTTGAGGTCATCTTTCGTACAGATAAATCGCTTTAAGATTTAATCGTGGTGCAGCTTTGCTTAAATCGATGCTATATAAATATCGATTCTCGGTGTATTTATTTTTCAATAAAAGAGAACTGTTGGTTTGGTTGAAAATTGCTTTGATTTTGGGGCGGTGTGTGTTTTCTAAAGTGATACCGCGAGATCTGTCATTTTGAATCAACCATGATCGCTTAATATTCACATTTTATATGATCTACTATCAAGATGAAGAAGCTGATGTGCAATGCATGTTGCCTACTTATGCACAGCTTGTTCACGTTTAAAGATGGCTCCCAAACGTGGAACGAAGCAAGCGAGAATTGTAAATAACGACGAATATAAAAATCTCGCCTTGTCAGACGCGCTGTGCCCGATCTGCAGGTACATCTTAGTTCTCCCAGTGACGCTGCCATGTAGTCACAACTTCTGCGGGACTTGCTTCGAAGGCACCGTGGCGAATGCCAACCTAACGTGCCCGTTATGTAGAGTTCGCTTTGCCTCCTGGTTGCGTATTGCCAAGAAGGAGGACAGACTTCTCAACGGTAAGCTCTGGCAGGAGATTCAGACTAAGTTTGGCGAGAAGGTACGTAACCGCTTGCAAGGCGTGGAAGAAACACTAGATCCAGGTAAGCACTTACACAATCAAAACAAACGCCATTGTTTACAATATGGGACTCTCATAAACAATGTGCTAAAATTAATTTTACTCAGGGCCAGAAATAAAGGTTTCCCGTGCGGGTGAAATTCGACGCGAGTATGAGGAGCAGCTACATCGGGATCGTGAGGCGCTACATAAACAACACCAAGATGAGGAGGCTGCCAGTGTGGCACTAATTCAAAAGCTTAAGGAAGAGGATGCTCTTGAATTAGTAATGCAACAGAAGGAGGTGCAGAGGAAACAAGAAGCAAATAATACCTTGAAAAAACGTCCACTAGATAAACTAATTCAGAACATGCAGAAACATTTGAATGTTATTCCTAGCAAACAAGGTACACATGCAGATGTTCAACTTCTACCAAAAGCAGAATTATCTCAAGCAAGCTTAAAAGTTGAGAGTGTTTCTCTGCCTGGTACTAGTAAGGATATGTGTTTACTAGAAAAGAGTACCAAACAAAAGAATTTAATGCATTTTACAGAAGTCATTGAGATTACTGATAGCAATGATTCTATTGAAAATGAATGTCGATACTTTAAGCCTATTGATTATAGAAATATACCACCTTCATCAGTTGGTACCTTACCTCTTAAAGTTCCAGCAGTATTCAATAGGCAGCATAGTTATAAATTTGAGTAAGTATATTTTATCTACAAGGTATATTCTTGATATTTATTATGGAATTATAGGTCTCCAAATAAATCGCATCCAATTAACTTTGGTGATGGATCATCCGCATTTGTTCGTTTTGCAACTCATTCCCGAAAGCGCAAACTAAGTGACAAAGTAATAAAGAAATCAGCAGATGCAGGTGTGACAATTGTCACCGTAGCAAAAGTTCCGCACACAATGACTCTACGAGACAGAAAACCTTCGAATTCGTCGCCACCTCATATTTTACCTACTACCTCTCTCTTTAATGATTTAAAGTTCACTGCTTCTAGCAATGACTTCAGCAAGCTTGAACAAGAGCGTAGTGACCTGGAGTTTGCTAAGAAACTTCAGGAACAGTTCAATCGTGAACGCTATTCTACTCGCAGAAGCATTTCATGCAGAAACAACATCAAGAAGCCACGACAGTTGACTCTCACAGAAATTATGTCTACGTCCAATTAATATTACTATCGTTACTAACCCATTTTCATTCAGTGTTTTATGATTATTATTTGTTACGATCTTTTATGGTTTGGTGGTGTCATGGGATCATATACCACAGGAACATGCGACTTTTTTTATATAAGTATGCGCGAATTATTTCTTTGCGTTGCAATTTCTTTCTTTGAACTCATGACGCTTCCGCTTTATTGTACAAGATAAGAAATCAAAATTAGTCATCTATTTTAAGGTGTTAATTACAGGAACTGCTGTTTGCAACAGAAGGCAAGCATAGCAACTATTAGTTTACATAAATATTGCTGTGATTCATAAAAGATATTAAAATCAAGAATACAACTGTAATATATGCTATAAGATAATTTTTGTAAAGAAAATAACTAAATATGTTGTTAGCGAATGTATCTAGTCGGTTATTTTTGCCATAGATTTTTTCCAAATGAAAGACGAATTGGGTAGTATTTTTGCCTTGAGGCTGAATAATGGGTAGTTACATGTTTATTGTGTTGCCTATGACATTACAACACAATAGATGTTTATTTTTCAATATTTGTAGCGTTGACAGTAAAGACT
Source organism: Diploeciton nevermanni (assembly GCA_027575565.1). Lineage (NCBI taxonomy): Eukaryota > Metazoa > Arthropoda > Insecta > Coleoptera > Staphylinidae > Diploeciton > Diploeciton nevermanni. The sequence continues at coordinate 3,669,707 of JAODIE010000010.1, forward strand.
AGCAATTCCAGAAAAATATTTGAACACTTTGCTAATTTTTTTTTTTAAATTATATATATTATTACTATTTACAATAACAAAATTATTACGAGTTTTCTATCCTGTTTGAAAAAATATGATGTAGATTGCCAATCATACACATTTAAATCAAAATGTCAATAATTTTGACGTAGGAGGTCAAGCCTCAAATAAACGTCATAGTTTAGGATTCGTCCATAGTTCCTTCGCCTTTACATTTTCGTAAATAATTCACACAAAAGTAATTAAATACCTTTGTGATTTCTTTTAAACGTATTGAGATAAGAATATAGTTTAAAAAATTTGCATTATACGCATTGTTCAAATAAATTGGTCAAACACGCCACAGAATAACAGCACAAATGTAAGACAACAAGGATATTTATTCAAACCTCACAAAAAGAGTTATCCGAAGGCATTTAGGCATTAAAACGTCTAAAATCAGTAAAGGTATGTATTCTAAATCAATATGAAGCTCGAATCACATCTTGGGTGTACCAAGTAACATTTGTTTATAACAATGTAACTGTCATAAGGTCATATACTAAGGTTTTGCTTCTTGTTTATTTACTGTTTGTTCTACACAAGTATTTTGTACTTTGTATGTTAAAATAGTGTGTTGCTGTAATTATTATTACAGTTGTGAAATTATGGTTATTTTATACACGGTGTTTATTCTAGATTGACAACGTGTGGGGTTGGGCTTCGCCGCCCCTAAGGCTGCAACTCACCGGTGGGCTGCGGGGGCCGGCGTGCAGGATGGGCGGCGAGGTAGGCGAGCGGCCGCCGTCTCCGGCGCGTCTCTCGCATACGTCTGATAAGCATCCCAAGAACACCCTCACAGAACTGAACTTGCTGCGGAGGCACAGAGAGCTATGTGATGTTGTGCTCAATGTAGGAAGTCGGAAAATATTTGCGCATCGTGTTATACTTAGCGCTTGCAGTCCGTACTTTAGGTAACTAGCTTCAAATAAATAAAATAGTTTTCATGGCTTACTACAATGTTTCCTATGTATCATTTATAGAGCAATGTTTACTGGTGAATTAGCAGAATCACGGCAAACAGAAGTCACAATTCGTGACATTGATGAACTAGCCATGGATCTCCTGATTGATTTCTGTTACACTTCACACATTGTCGTTGAGGAGTCTAATGTTCAGACATTGTTACCTGCAGCTTGTTTACTACAGCTTACAGAGATTCAAGACATTTGTTGTGAGTTTCTCAAGCGTCAGCTCGACCCGTCCAATTGTCTCGGCATTCGAGCTTTTGCCGACACGCATTCATGCCGTGAATTATTACGAATTGCTGATAAGTTCACGCAGCATAATTTCCAGGAAGTGATGGAAAGTGAGGAGTTCCTCTTGCTGCCAGTCTCGCAACTGGTTGACATTATTTCCAGTGATGAGTTGAATGTTCGTACTGAAGAGCAAGTATTCAATGCGGTAATGTCTTGGGTGAAGTACAATGTCTCAGATCGCAGACAGCATTTACCTCAAGTACTGCAGCATGTACGATTGCCATTGTTAAGTCCGAAATTTCTGGTTGGGACTGTCGGTTCCGATTTGCTAGTTCGCTCAGATGAAAGCTGCCGGGATTTAGTAGACGAGGCAAAGAATTATTTATTATTGCCCCAAGAGAGGCCGTTGATGCAAGGCCCTAGGACGAGGCCGAGGAAACCTACTAGGAGAGGCGAGGTTTTATTTGCAGTGGGAGGATGGTGTAGCGGTGATGCTATTGCAAGCGTAGAAAAATTTGACCCCCAGACAATGGAGTGGAAGATGGTTGCACCGATGAGCAAGAGGCGATGTGGAGTTGGTGTTGCTGTGTTGAATGATCTGTTATATGCTGTTGGTGGACATGATGGGCAAAGTTATTTAAATAGCATTGAAAGGCAATTAAAATGTTGTAAACTATTATTATAATACCATTCAATATGTTGTCTTCTAGATATGATCCACAAACAGATCAGTGGTCTTGTGATGTTGCTCCAACGACATCCTGTAGGACATCTGTGGGAGTTGCTGTGCTAGACAATCTTCTCTACGCTGTTGGTGGGCAAGACGGCGTACAATGTCTTAATCATGTTGAACGGTACGATCCAAAGGAAAACAAATGGAGCAAAGTTGCGCCCATGACAACGCGACGACTTGGAGTAGCTGTTGCTGTTCTCGGAGGGTATCTCTATGCCATCGGTGGTTCAGATGGTCAAGCTCCATTGAATACAGTAGAGCGTTTTGATCCAAGGTGTAATAAATGGTCCCCAGTTGCACCAATGTCAACAAGGCGTAAACATCTGGGATGCGCGGTGTTCAATAACTTGATCTATGCAGTTGGTGGAAGAGACGACTGTATGGAATTAAGCAGTGCGGAAAGGTTTAATCCACACACGAATACTTGGAGCCCTATAGTGGCAATGACATCTCGAAGAAGCGGAGTATGTGTTAATTATTTTTCTATTGAACAAAGACATTGCTTATTATCTTGTTGTTCGTTGTTAGGTTGGTTTGGCCGTTGTCAATGGACAATTATTTGCCGTCGGTGGATTTGACGGCACCGCTTATTTAAAGACGATAGAAGTCTACGATACCGAACAAAACCAGTGGCGTTTGTGCGGCGCAATGAACTATCGCCGACTTGGTGGTGGCGTTGGTGTGATGCGCGCTCCCCAAACAGAGAACCGGATTTGGTAGCAGAGTGTACCCGCGCTGCCGCGGCCCCTTCTGCAATTTCAATCGGGCGGTGGTGGCGCAGGTGGCATTAATATTAAGCTGATGCTCGCCGCCGATGATATTGCTTGATTTAACTAAATAATCCATAGACGTGTTATAACGTGCGGGGGAGGAGGGGGATGCTACGGAGTAAGACGTAATGAATTACAGTTCTAGTTTATTTGACACAGATTTTACGCTATGCACTCACAGGTAATGCAAATCTCATGAAAGTCTAAAATTTGTAAATATTAGGGGCATGTTTGGACTTGTTTGAACAGTTCTGTTGCTTCTGTGAATGTTTTCTTTATTGGAGGGAAATCTCTGCAAAATAGAAGTAATTGAATATTAATATTGGCAGTCGATAAGCACTGTTGTTTATAGACGATATTTAATGTATTGCGAATATTGCAAACAATTCACATGGACAATTGATAAAATCCTGTTGATCTGTTGATAAATTTTAACTAAATCGTGTACGATGTGATTATTGGTTGGGTGTTATTAGGATAAATAATGCACTAAGCTTATGGGGCGTAATGATTATTAAAATTATTGATTAACAATAAATATTGTGATGATAAACTTTTATTTCACTGATTATAGCGTGTATGGATGTGATTACAGTTGGCGTTTCAATGTAATCAAAACAAAAATCTGCCGTTTTGGCGGGACACTCACAGCGCGTCAGGGTGTCGGTTATTTCAGGCAAAGATGAGCTGCAAGCCGAAATATAGACAAAATTATGCGTCTTTAGACCAAAATCAAATATGTATAGCATCAATGGGTTGCAATGTAAACAATTCCAGTTAGCCGCCTTAGCTCTGCATCTTAAAGCAGCGCTCTGATAGCGGCGACTGGCCACGACAGGTATACCTAGCAAAAAAATCGTATCAACTGATATACAAGATCGTGCAAGGTGTCGCACTGCAGCCAGCATTCGAATTAGTGCGAACGAGCGCGATATTTAAATCGCGCCCGGTGATTGGATGATGGCGCTCTTGGTCACGGTGGACGCGCTTGCGCAGTTGTAGAAAAGCAGTACTTTGTCGACGGCGCTTGTTGGGTCGCTGGTCCCGTCCACAAACGGCAAAGTGTTGTGCGTTGAACACGCCGGAATGGACATTGATAACTCTGCATCAGAGGCAAATTCGCCGACGGTATGTACCATTCTCCATATGTTTTACCATCGACACCAATCTGGCCCAAGCAGAATGGCGACTAGCGTTCCCAATCTCGCTGTTTACTCGTATCGCACGCTGGTCGAGCGAAATTTTTCTAAGTCCCAAAATGGCGTCAGAGACTAAGTCCCACGTCTCGCGTGTTATACAAGCGCACGCCGGCTTGTAGGCGCACTTTTTAATTATTTCCTCTTATTGCGTTACATCAATTCACATTTTATGAACGCACGAATAATGATTATACAATTGGCCTACGCTCATCATTTATTCAGTTATGATTTTATTGTAATTATAGTGAGTTTATGCCATTTCTAGAATAACCACACTCACGAGAATGGCATGAGTAACGGATACGGATCTGACAAACATAAAAGTTCCTCCAAGTCTGAGCATCGAGACAAGCATCGCAACAAAGATCGTGATAAGAGCCGCAGTAAGGACCACAAAAGCTCACGGGACAAGGACCGGGATCGTCATCATAGCAGTTCTAGGGACAAGAGTTCATCACACAAGTCTTCTAATAGGGACAAGGAGAAAGATCGTCACAGGGATAAAGATAGGCACAAGTCTAGTTCTTCAAGAGACAAGGAGCATCGCTCAAGTCACAAGTCCAGGGATAAAGACAAAGAACACAAAGATAAAGACAGGAGTAAGGATAGGCACAGTTCTAGTAAGGATAAACATCGCGACAAGGAGCGTCATAAGGATAAAGACAGAAAGGAAAGAAAATCAGAGAAAAATAGTGAAGGTTAAATCTAAGCTTAAAATTTTATGAATTTGATATTGAAATTGTAAGTTTTTTCTTTTATAGAATCTTTCAAAAAAAATGATGTGGAAATTAAGGAGGAACCAGAATCACAACTAAATGGTAGTAATTATTACCATAATGAAGTTAAACCAGATATTAAAGGAGAATATGAAGAAGAGCAGTATTCCAATCAAGTAAACAACTCTCAAGCTTCAAGCTGTGACTATAACTTATCACAGTTTAAGGATGAGTCACAATTTGAAGGGGCATCTGAGCAAGAGGATGATGAAGATGAGGAAGAGCAGTACCAGCAGCCTGAGGAGGAGGAAGATTCAGAAGAAGACAAGCCATTGGTATTACTAGATTGTTACATTGTTTATATATTGTTTCTTATACCAACTATGATTGACGTGTAGGCACAACGTATGGAAACATCTAAGCGGAAGTTGAACGAGAGCGACGATGATGAGAAGACTGTGTTAAGCAAGAAACCCAAAAAGTCTAAATCGAAGAAACGATCATACTCTGACGAAGAAGATTATGCAGATGTGAAACAAAAGGGGAAGAAGAAAGCGAAGGCTGCAGTTTCCATTAAGAAAGAAGAACCTGAAAGTCCTAAAAAGCGAAAGAAGAAAACTGAGGAGGAACAAGATGTTTGGAAGTGGTGAGTAATTTTTACGTGACATTCATCTAAATCACACGTTGACTTTTGCGGCCGCATGGTCGGGCACATGTTTACTCAGTTCTATGAACTACTGGAGGTGGCGCTGAAGTATTATTTAGGGTGTTTCAAAATGAGATACATTCATAGTGCACGATTACATCATTGTAGATTTAGTCAAAAATTCTTATGCTAAAGCATAAGGATATTCCTAGCTTTCTCTTCCTTATACTTTGCGTAGTTTTATTTGGCGTTCGTCGTAATATATCTGGCACACTCGGTATTTTTAAACACATCAAATTCAGTGCCATACTTTAGTAGCACAAATTGAATCGGTTTCATTTGTTCTCGTACGAGTTTCGGCAATGTGCTTACGGTATAATGATAAAAGCTCAGTTAATCCGAAGAATTATACCATCACTATTGCTTAAAATTCGCTGCTTTATAAATTCCAAGAAATATTGTGCTTATAAAAGTGAGGTTAAACGGGACCTCACACGAAGTCGGACAAATCGTGTTAGGGATTGTGATAGACGTACTAAAAGAAGGTGATTGGAAAGTGATAGGTATTAATTGACGTTTATTTCTTTTTTTCTTTTTTTTTGCAAAGGTGGGAAGAAGAAAAGCGTGACGATGGAACAAAATGGAAGTTCCTGGAACATAAGGGTCCAGTTTTTGCCCCAGATTATGAACGCATTCCAAAAAATGTTAAATTCTATTATGATGGCAGAGAAATACCTCTTAGTAATGAAGCAGAGGAAGTGGCTGGGTTTTACGCCAAGATGTTGGACCACGACTATACCACTAAGGATGTGTTCAATAGCAACTTCTTCAAGGATTGGCGAAAAGTTATGACTGATGAAGAACGCAAGAGGATCACGGATCTTCGAAAATGCGACTTTAAGAAGATGCATGCATATTTTATGGACGTGACCGAAAAGAATCGGAACCGCACAAAAGAGGAAAAATTGACAATTAAGGAGAAAAATGAAGAATTGTTGAAAGAATATGGTTTTTGTACAATTGATGGACACAAAGAGAAGATTGGTAACTTCAAGATTGAACCTCCCGGCCTTTTTAGGGGTCGCGGTGAACATCCCAAGATGGGTATGTTGAAGAAGCGAGTTATGCCTGAGGACGTGCTAATTAATTGTAGTAAGGATTCGGTCAAACCTCAACCGCCGCCTGGTCATAAATGGAAAGAAGTAAGACATGATCCAACTGTGACATGGCTTGCTTCATGGACCGAGAATGTGCAGAATCAGGTGAAGTATGTTATGCTTAATCCAAGTTCAAAGTTGAAAGGTGAGAAGGATTGGCAGAAGTATGAAATGGCGCGTAAATTGCACAAGTGTATTGATAAGATTCGGACTGAGTATCAAGGTGATTGGAAATCGAAAGAAATGCGCATTCGACAACGTGCTGTGGCCCTGTATTTTATTGATAAATTGGCTCTTAGGGCTGGTAACGAAAAGGACGAAGATCAGGCAGATACAGTCGGTTGTTGTTCACTTCGTGTTGAACACATTCAGTTACACGAACAAAAGGACAACAAAGACTATGTTGTTGTTTTTGACTTCCTTGGTAAAGATTCCATTCGTTATTACAACGAAGTGCCGGTGGAGAAGCGGGTTTTCAAGAACTTGCAGCTTTTCATGGAGAACAAGAACACTGGCGATGATCTCTTTGATCGACTAAATACGAGCGTAATGAACAAACATCTTAATGATCTAATGGAAGGCCTCACTGCGAAAGTTTTCCGTACGTATAACGCTTCAATTACACTTCAGCGACAATTAGCTGAATTGACAAATGAAGGTGACTCCGTTTCGGAAATGATCTTGTCGTACAATCGCGCTAATCGTGCGGTTGCTATCCTCTGTAACCATCAGCGTGCCGTGCCTAAAGGGCATGAAAAATCCATGGAGAAGCTCAAAGAAAAGATAGATGCCAAACGCGATCAGATCAAGGAGACTGAGCGTGGTGTGAAAGATGCTGCAAGGGACGCCAAACACGGGAGCGTGAAAGAAAAACAGATTCACGACAAGAAGAAAAAGCAATTAGAGAGATTAAAGGAACAGCTGGCAAAATTAGAGATTCAGGAGACTGACCGCGATGAAAATAAGACTATTGCATTGGGCACTTCGAAATTGAACTATCTCGACCCTAGGATATCAGTGGCGTGGTGCAAGAAGTACAATGTCCCGATTGAAAAGATTTATAATAAAACACAGCGTGACAAATTCCGTTGGGCAATTGACATGGCCGGCCCCGACTATATCTTTTAATGCGTAGCCTGTTCAATTAAGTAATGTATGATAATTAAGGAATTCCGTGTTTTATTGCATCAATGAAGCAGGAGTCTTACAATCGTAAGCTGTTTGGCTCTGCTGTGCGGTGGTACTCGTACGCAATAAGAAATATGATAATGCAGAGTGGTTGCATGTCCATATGTGGTATGTAATAATTTGACTTCATTTTTTGGACATTGACAATTTATTTGTGAGTGACTTCTTTTTTAAAAAGTAACTATCCAGAATAGTTAAAATTAAGTCTGCATGCAGTAAATATGATGCAGTGTAGTATTTTATTTATCCTTCATTTTTTTAATGAAGTATTATGAGAAGATGAACAGAATGTGGTGAATTGTAGCAAAATTAACCTTTTTAATACTATGTCTGTGGATATTCATACAGATAATATTATAATTAATATTAGGCGACCATAATAGAAGGAAAAAATGGTAAAACAAGAATGACTGATATTTAAATCCCTGTTTATTCGCAATGCATATTTTAAATATGCATGTATTCCTGTATAAATTGCATTTTAACATTTATGTCTTGTTTCACTTGAAGAAGTTTACATTCTCTAATCCTTTTGGCATGAAGGATGCTTTTGTACCTGATTGTAGTTGTCCATATCCTGCGAGAGTCATGATTGAATTTTTATTACTATGTTCTACGGATGCTTACCTAATTCGCGCATTAAATTCGTGGGAGCATTACGAATGTGCATTGGTACTGAAGGCTGCAGTCCCTCACATTGGTTAATGATCTTCTTCGCGGCCGCCAGAGCACTGTCAGCTTCACGGGATTTCGGCGCCCGTGCCAAATAAATTGCGCATTGTGCTAACAATACATCCGATTCCGGCATTCCTATTAATTGGCATCCTTGGAAAACCGAAACAGCGAGTTGCAATGCGATGGGATCAGCGTTACCAATATCTTCCGCAGCAGCACGAACTAATCGCCTAGCAATAAATCGGGGATCTTCTCCTGATACTATCATTCTTGTTGTCCAGTAGAGAGATGCATTTGAGTCTGACCCACGGATTGATTTATGCATTGCTGAGATTATATTATAGTGTTCCTCACCGCGACGATCGTATAATAGGTGAGATCTCTTTAAGCAAAATAATATATGGGGAGCTAAAGTCAATGTATATAAATAATACATACCTTTATTCCATCTTTGATATCTTGAACTGTTATAAGACCATGGGTCTTGTTATTTTGGGCTTGTTGTAGAAGCATTTGAAGGTTTCCAAGACCGATTCGAGCATCACCATCGCAAGTGTCAGCAAGCCATTCCAGTGCTTCTTTTTGAATATTCCAATTGCTAAAACAAGTTATATAACCTTATAAACTTATTTTCATTATACCTACTTTCCACTTAAGTCTTCTTCGCCATTTGAAACATGAACATCGAATTTCCTCGCTGCTTTCTCCATAATTTTAACCATACTATCACAATCTAACTTCTCCATAACAATAACGCGACATCGGCTCAATAAAGCACTGTTAATTGCGAACGAAGGATTTTCTGTAGTAGCGCCAATTAGAATGAAATCACCTTTCTCAACATGCAGCAAAAAGACATCTTGTTGCCGCTTATTAAATCGATGCACTTCATCCATAAATAAGACTGTTTGCTTCCCAAACTTTTTCTGCATTTTTGCATCAGATACAATATTATCAACATCTTTAACACCACATTTTGCTGCACAAAGGGCTTTGAAGCATAGCTTTGTAATGTTTTGCTTGCAAATTTCTTTCACTATGTTTGAAAGTGATGTTTTGCCACATCCTGGAGGTCCCCACAGAATCATGTTAGGAACTTGTCCATTTTCCAAGAGTTGGCGTAGAACGGTAGCCTCACCAAGAACATTCTTCTGACCAAAAAATTCATCCAAAGTTTTTGGTTCAACTTGTTTTGCAAGAGGAGTTGTGAAATCCATAGACTTCTCAGATGTGATGTTACTACTTGCTGTTTTTTGTTTTGTTGATGGTGTTTCCTGACGAGCTAATTTTGTTGTATTCAATGGAGGTGATCCGGGGCGTGCTGGACGTTTAGTAGACTTACTTTGTGGGAAGACTGTTTTTGGTATAACTGGTACTTTTGGCGATGCTGAGGAAGCGAGTTGCAGAGGTTTGTGGTCGGTTTCTTTAGAATTAAGAAATATACAACGATCAACGTGTATTTCTATTTGGTGTGTTGGATAGGGACGGTCACATATTGGACATTGTGAGTGATTATCACTTTCATCACTCATTTTTATTTTATTTATCACTTGATCTAGCAAATTTATAAATAAATTCGAACAAAGTGAAGCCGGTTTCTTTCGTTCACATTCATTACAAGGTTATGTACTCAATGTAAAATTTAAGGCAAACAAAACTTGTTATCAAAGAATTCTTCCCGGCTGATATTGATTAGTCATGTTTACTAGGTTTTACTGGCTGTACTAGTACCAGAAGATTCATCTTCAACCGAATTATAGTTAATATCCGCATTACTAAGAATCACACCCATAAGGCTTAATTTTCTGTTGCTGATATATCCTATTTTGTCAACAATTGTGTGCATAAAGTTGTTAGGATTCTTGTACACTTCTGTGGGGGAGTTATCATCCATTAATCGGCCGTTATCTAATATCACAATGCGATGGCATCGCGTAAGATAATTCAGTCTCGATTCAATTATAATCAGCGTACACTTTTCAAAGGTTGTAAATAACATATCTTCAATTTCATTTTGGAGTCTGCGAAAATTGTATTAATTCAATTAAGCTTTAAAACATTATCACCATTTACTTACTTATTCGATACTGTCTCAAATACACGATCTAAAATCAATATTTTACTTCGCAACAAAAGTGCGCGTGCTAAAAGAATTAAAATCTTCTGATCCATTATTATGTTATGCCCCTTGGCTTCAACTTCTTGTTCTAAGGACGTGATATAAGACGTATTGCCAATAGTATTAAGAGCTTTCCAGAGGGTTGAATCTGTGAATTCATTCCGAGGGTCTAAATTGAATCGTATCGTGGGAGCGAATAAAGCAGAATCGACTGACAAATAAAATATGTTTCTTCTTAGAGTACAGATATTAATCATTTCTATATTCCGATGATTCAATTTGATTATCCCTGCATTTGGATATAGTCTGAGCAGCATTTTTACTAATAAACGTCGACCAGACCCAGGACGACCTACTAAACCTACCTGTGAAACAAAATTCAAATCACCTTCCATAAATCATCTTCCATGAATATTTACATGTTCACCACTGCCAATTCGTAGGTATTTGAAGTCCACCTTGGTGAGACTGAACGGAGGACCCCTGAGGTTGAAAAAATGTATAGCGGGTGGCTCAATCCAAATTTTTGGGTATCCTACAATTGAAGTAATGAATTGGGTGTTGATTACCATGAATGAGTAAAGTACTCAATCCGCTCTCTGTATCTTCATAGTCCAGGTCATTATGGGCTGCGATCTGTGTGATGTGATGATTCAGGAACATGGCGTTTAATAAGTTTGTTATTCCCAAATTGACGAAGATTATGGTTGAACATGTGTAGTAAACAATTATATTGATTGAGGGGTAATATTTTTTGTAGTCTGTAGGGAAAAAGATATTGCATACGTCTGGTCTAATTACAACAGCGGATCTTACAAACGTATTCAAAGGCATACACAGCAACCATAATCATTGCTAGAAATATCGCCAGAAGAGTAACCCAGGTTCGGAAAGCTTCAATTAATGCAGTTATCATAAAAATGCAAGTTGTGTGCTTATTTACCAATGTATAGAATGATGAAATGTGGTTCTCAACAAGTTCGGAACATCGTAGCATTCCTAGTAAATACTGCGTTGATTTTATATGTACCAATATTGGATGTTTTACTAAAATTGATGTAGAAAATATATTCTAAATTTATAACTAGCAAGTACATTGCACAACAGAAAATTTCCAAGAAAAGCAAATTAACGGTACTGGTCTGAAATTTCTTAATTAAAATTACGAAGTTATTCTATAGTCACAAACTAAATTTTACTCAAAAACAGACTTCAACAATATTTTAAGAACTGAGGACGCTTAAGGTTGGGAAAATTCAGTTCATCGAAATTTATCAAATGTATAACTCGACAAAATATCATTTGTTGCATAATCTTACTTTCCTCTTCGAGAATCAGCAATCGATTGCAAGTTTTCTTCAACCAAACCATCATATATACACCAACAAACAAGTACACAAGAAGTGCTGGTGCTAAATAGTAATCCAGGTAGGCAAACAATATAAACGCAGATAATATGGCCGCACCTCCCTAAAATAATTTAACTCATTAAAGCAGTAATTAAATAAACACATATTCAATATACCTCAGCAATCTTAATATAGCTCAATGGTAAATTCTCTTGAATAATGTAAATATCTTTTGTCAGCAGTTCGTTAATAGACATCAAACTAATGTTGGAGAAGTACAAAATGTTTTTCTTTAAAATATTCTCTAGTAGTTTATGGTACATTCGTCGCACGTGTCTGAAACACCTCCGGACCACTATTGCATATTGAATCGAAACAAACGGTATCATACATAATGCAATAAGGATATAAATGCGGAATTCCAAAATATCCAGGACTTTACTAATTGGATACTTTATTCTGTAGTTCATGTCACGAATCTTTGAATATCGTATTACTCCTTTGTATTGTGAAAAGTTTGCTTGAAGTTGCGACGTGCTCCATACAAAAAGGTAGTGTCTAGCAACCAGTGGCAATGATCCACTTAGCAACATAGAAAGAAACAATATAAGGAATGCAAATTGATCTTTACGCCGACGTAGGATTTCCTTCAGGGCTCTATGAGGAGTTCTGATTAAACTAATTAAATACAATTCCTTTCTTTTTATGTGCTGGGATGATTTTCGTACTATGTTTTGTATTTGTGCTCTTTTCTGGAAGAAATACAAAACGCATTGTTTGTTTTAGCAAAAATCTACAAATCATTGATTTGAACGACAATATACTGTACAATAGGTAAGCTATTACGGGTGTGGATTGACTCAGCTGCATCATCTGTTCCATGCTTCACAATTAAGTTAATATCAGGTGAGCGCCGACGGAGTTGATCATAAGTTCCTTTACCTTTTATTTGTCCCTATAAAAGCCATCAATGAATGAATAAGATTCATATCTATTAAATATACTACTGGTTCTACATTTTCAAAGTAGTACACCACATCAGCTTGTTTGAGGTAAACAAATTGATTGCTAATCACTAATCGGGTGATGCCTCTGAGATACTTTGTAATACAATCTTCAAATATCAATCTTTCTCGGCTGTTTACTATTTGAACCGGTGGCTGTTGGAAGATATAAATATTTGCAATTGTGTACAGTGTCCTTGCTAACAGAACTTTCGATTGTAATGATGGCCAATACTCTCCTACACTCATGTAACGTTCATCTCCGCCATCAATTCTGTGTATTTCGGAATAAAGGCCACACAGTTTAACTATGGATTGATAATGATGTCGTTCATATTTGCTACTTAGAATTATATTATTCTTGATTGATCCTTCTAGTAGGACACCTTTCTTGAAATAATATGACATCACGCCACCCATTTTGATTTCTCCAGATTGAATTAGAATATCATCACTTAAAATCGGTATAATACTAGAGCATCCACTAAGAACCGACCCACAAATTACTGTCAGCTTACTCATGGGTATTATCATATTGATGTTGTTCAGAGCTGCTTGTCCATGAGATGACTGTACGGTAACATTTATGAATTGTATCTCCCAGGTGTTAATCTCAGTTCTGAGATTGTGTCGTTGCTCCGATACGCGGAGGAAGTCATTAACTACGCTTATTACCTCCGAGGATCTGGTAAACACTCGAATGGCTTCTCCAAAATTGCTCATAAAATGTGTGCAGTAATGTTCGTATAGAATAAAGATCATCATGAGTTGTCCCAAGGTAAGAATGTTACCTTGCAATAAGTAGACAGTTATAGTGCATATACTTCCTAATCGATACCAGATTATTGCGCCTATCCAGGGGATGATTCTTGACATTGCCAGATGCTTACTAAAACGTGCTTCTCTTTTATAAGCCCTTTGGAGAATGCGTATAAAGACATCTGATAGACATGCTGTTTTGATGGTGTCAATTCCATGGAGGACATCAGAGAGTATAGTTAATGTCGTGGCACGTTTTGATTTGAGGATACGTTCGTGTTTTCTTGTAGCGCATGCTGCAATTACTGTACAAATTTATTGATACTATGATTACTAAATAGTGGCAAGCAAGGCACTCTTCAAGAGCCTCAAATTTAAGGAATGAAGGCAATACTAACTGTGAATTGGAACTGCAAGTGCTAAGTATACAATCACACCAAGCAATCCAGCAAATCCAGCGTAAATATTCAAGAGGGTAATACCAACTAGCAATATAGGAATTGAGATGATAGTTTCTTGTAAAACCAATGGCAATTCTTTTAAAATCAATATATCACTCAACATTAATTCTATAAGACTGCTCATTTTCTCTTCATTAAGGATTCTTGTAGGAACTTTCGTGATCTGTAAAGTTACCACATACTTCTGTCTCCAACTATAATATAACTTATATTTGAAAAGAAAGCAACTGTACTTTATAATAAATTGCCCCCGTTATTCCTATCCTGATTCGATCACCGTAACATTTGCCCCAGAAGTGACGCATATGTTCCATAAACGTTATTATAAGCATTAAGAGAAACAAGAAAATCGCGATCGTTAACATTGCAATTAGATAATAGAAATCCGTTGGATCGTTGAGTGCCAATTCAGTTAACGAATAGATTAATGTTACAGTTGCCAGTACTCTAGAATAAAAGGCAATATTAAAATCATTCATTCACACATTTGGGTCATTTTCAACCTGAGCACAACGCTGCTTACACAGGCGACTAAAAACCACTGTATGAATTCCACACGCTTAGCAAACCAACTTATTACGAGCCGAAGATTCAAATGGTGATAGGATTTTCCTCCATAAATCCGTTCTTGCAGATTTTCGGTTATTAATTTGCACTGCTCTTCCTGCCTTGGGATAAACAATTCGTCAATATTGATACCAGGACCATTGAGTTTACTGAAAAAGCCCCAACACCAACTGCAAAATTGTGTTTTTAGTATATTGGAAGAGTTATTATTTGGATGATTGACCAATGAAGGGCTTTAGATATTTGATTACTATCTAAAAATGGATTTTTCATAGGCTCGGTCTCTGCAACCATATTTTTATTATTTCTTAATGACCAACTGAATCAGAAATATGTAAACAAAAATCAAAGTAAAATAGTATTTGAAAGCTGTTACATGTCATTATAATAGACGCACTTTGTCCAGTTTATAAAACATTAGTGAAAATTAATAATACTAATAAGTATAAGCATAAAGTTTTAACGAGTTTTAAACGTTTTGAATCGCACAAACGAAGAAATTAAAAATTGCAAAGCGCAGACGCGATCCATTGCGATCTCGTTCGTGATTCGACCCTTATGTCAAAATGGCGTGGCAATACGAAACGGTACAGACAAGAGTGGGATATCTGAGATTAACCAAGGAGTAAAAGACAATCGCACGTGGTGTTTAGTTCTGTCTGCAATTTCCAACAACAAACATTAATAGATTACAATGATTGTTGAAAATAAAGCTGTTGAACATTTGATTGTTGATACTACTGCTTTCATACAGAATGCTCCGTTGCAGGTAACAAATGATTTTCTGTAGTTAATAATACTTAATTATTTAAGTTTTAATTTAATTAAGCATTTCAATTGAGTCTTCATTGTTTTCAGCAACTTGCATCAAACATTTATACAATACAAGAAGTTGTTGACGAAATTGTCAATAAAAGACAACTGAGGAGATTGTGTGTATTGCCCTATGATTTACGCATTAAAGATGTGAGTTTAGAAAGTCTCCAGGTAGTCACAGACTTTTCTAAAAAGACTGGTGACTATCCAAGTCTCTCTGCAACTGATATTAAAGTTATGGCTTTGACTTATCAACTGGAAAAAGAGCAAATTGGGATTGAACATATTAGAACTGCCCCAGTAATGGCAAGAACAATTAATCTAAATAAACCAGACTTGCCTAATATGAATGCTGATCTTACTGGATTTTATGCTCCCAAAAGGAAGATCAATAGGGTTCAAACAGATACTTCCACAACTAATGACAATGAAGAGGATGAAGTCAGAGATCTTGAAGTGGGAATTCAGAATATAATTGTGACAGCAGAAGAACTTGAGAATGTAGAGCCTGCTGAAGCAGACGATGTTCTTGTAAAAGTTGAAGAAGACCAAAGCCAAAGAGATTGTGGGAGTTGTGAAGACGAAGATTCCGATGATGAGGAGTCTTGGATAACACCATCCAATATTCATCAAGCAAAGAAGCAGGTCAACTCTGAGCTTATGGAAAGCAAACATGTCAAAGTTGCTTGTATTACAACAGATTTTGCTATGCAGAATGTATTGAAACAAATGAACCTTAATGTATCTGCGTTGGATGGTCGAATGATCAAGCAACTTCGTACGTTTGTTCTCAGATGTTACACATGTTTTGGCACTACTAGCATTATGACAAAGCTATTTTGCGGCAAATGTGGGAACAACACATTGAAGAAAGTTGCAGTCAGCTTGGATGAAGAGGGCAAACAACAGATTCACATCAATACCAGACGTCCATTGACTGGTCGCGGCAAGAGATTTAGCATCCCTACAATGAAGGGTGGAAAACATGCAAATAATCCGCGGTTTGCAGAAGATCAACCAATGCCTGACCAGAAACCTAGCCGTATAGCAAGAACCAAAAATAATCCAATGGCTGATGATTATATCGGCGCTTATTCTCCATTCGTCACCAGAGATGTTAATTCCAGAAGCTCACAGCTTTGCATTCGCCCTGGCGATATGAAACATTGGATGAAAAAGAATCCAAATGAGGCAAGACGACATCGTAAGAAGTAATTGAAAGTTAATTATCAACAGATGGTTTATTTGTAGCGTTTATTTGAGGTTTGATTCGTTGCGAACATATATTTGTATCTATTGAATAAAAAGAGATAAGAATTATCTCCATTGGTGTAATAGTGGTGTTCATTAAGATGCCAATTCACTGGGGAATCTGAAAAGCCTTGAACGTAGATGGTAAACCATAGATCCTTGTAGGTTTGTCTGGAAATTAGTATGAATGTTAATAGCTCACTGATTTCCGGTATGAATTACCTCAATGTGTCAATAAATTTGAGAACCCTTTTCGTGGTAAATAAGCCCCTTATCTGGTAAGTTCCAATGGACGCCTCCACAGAGGGTGATGGGTAAGAGTAGCTTGAGAGGTAGGTATCGCAATAACTATCCGGGCATCCCATAGTTACCATTCCTACCCATTCAACTATTTCCATTGCCTCTTCCGGGTCTTCATATCGTACGATTGGTACCTTTATCTTGGATTCAGGACGATAATGAAACGTGTTTGTACAGAGAGTAACCTCAAGACCTAGGTCATTAAAGTACTTTGCCAATGAAGAAGGGCAAATCTTTGTATTTGGCGGCTCCCATATTGCAATCAGCGTGAAGCAACCCAACTTTTGGAGACATTTCGGAACGACGGCGTTCTTCTTGTTTTGTACTAACTGCGCACCAAGCAGATCAACTGTAACGACTAGAAAACAACCTTTTAATTCATATTCATAGCCGGCAAATAAATTGTAATAAATATTTTACAGTATTGGAACCCTTGGAATAAAAATCGTATGATCATAAAGACGAGTACATTCATTACGAAGCAAAACTCCACTTCCAAGGTGTACAAAAATATGTATATAATTCATACATAAATAACTGTCTTTCATTGACGCACATAGTTGAATTATACCTCGATTTCAGTTTCATTTCCTTACATTCGATTTAAGAAATATCACAAACGACAAAGTTACCAATGTTTCAATAAGTTACAATTTGTTATCCAAAGTTATATCAAATATGAATTGATTAAAATGTTAAATAAGATTAGAGCACATTTCAGTGACTTGACTTGTCAAGCATCTCTCATTGCCCTGATAAATATATCTCACTCTGACGTCTTTTGGCCCTGTTCAAGGGACTAATACACTATAAGTTTATCACAAATACTCATAGTTGCCTCCTTGGTAATAGTTTATGCTCACTGTAAGTTGCAACATGGCTTAAGACTGCACAATTCAATTGTGCAATCAAATCATCCCAATATTAAATATATGATGAAATAGATATGATTACCATACTGAATTAAAATCAACAATCCAAATTTAAGTTTGTCTAAGATTCTACCGGTAACTTGAATATTCTAAACCCAAATGATTTATTTCACTTGCAATAGATGTAAGGTCTAGGGTTCTATCTAACTTAAATTTATATTGGTGTGTTTTCTAGTGAAACCTAATTTAGTTGAGATGGTTATTCAGTAAGACAAAGTACCTTTATCTTGGATTCAGGACGATAATGAAACGTGTTTGTACAGAGAGTAACCTCAAGACCTAGGTCATTAAAGTACTTTGCCAATGAAGAAGGGCAAATCTTTGTATTTGGCGGCTCCCATATTGCAATCAGCGTGAAGCAACCCAACTTTTGGAGACATTTCGGAACGACGGCGTTCTTCTTGTTTTGTACTAACTGCGCACCAAGCAGATCAACTGTAACGACTAGAAAACAACCTTTTAATTCATATTCATAGCCGGCAAATAAATTGTAATAAATATTTTACAGTATTGGAACCCTTGGAATAAAAATCGTATGATCATAAAGACGAGTACATTCATTACGAAGCAAAACTCCACTTCCAAGGTGTACAAAAATATGTATATAATTCATACATAAATAACTGTCTTTCATTGACGCACATAGTTGAATTATACCTCGATTTCAGTTTCATTTCCTTACATTCGATTTAAGAAATATCACAAACGACAAAGTTACCAATGTTTCAATAAGTTACAATTTGTTATCCAAAGTTATATCAAATATGAATTGATTAAAATGTTAAATAAGATTAGAGCACATTTCAGTGACTTGACTTGTCAAGCATCTCTCATTGCCCTGATAAATATATCTCACTCTGACGTCTTTTGGCCCTGTTCAAGGGACTAATACACTATAAGTTTATCACAAATACTCATAGTTGCCTCCTTGGTAATAGTTTATGCTCACTGTAAGTTGCAACATGGCTTAAGACTGCACAATTCAATTGTGCAATCAAATCATCCCAATATTAAATATATGATGAAATAGATATGATTACCATACTGAATTAAAATCAACAATCCAAATTTAAGTTTGTCTAAGATTCTACCGGTAACTTGAATATTCTAAACCCAAATGATTTATTTCACTTGCAATAGATGTAAGGTCTAGGGTTCTATCTAACTTAAATTTATATTGGTGTGTTTTCTAGTGAAACCTAATTTAGTTGAGATGGTTATTCAGTAAGACAAAATAGGCCTAATGTCTAAGTCATAGTTATTTGAGTGAATAAATTTCCTGAAGATCTCAAGCTCATCGATACTGATACCCTGCCAGTTCTCCAATTCCGACAAGACGCGTAAATTAGTGCAATTTGCTAAGAGCAACTCTACAGTATTACTACTCATATCAGTACTATAAAGTATACGCAATTCTTCTAATTCACGCATGGGATTAAATCCCATTATCTTCACAATAGAGGAATGACAAATCCCCGTCGAAGATCCCAGATGTATATACTTAATACTTGTGCAATGCATGAGCACAAATTCCAAGTGCACCAATGCACAGTCCACCACCCAAAACAGCCTCTCCAAGCATTGGAACGGCTTCACTTTAAAAGACCGGCTGTAACCAGCAGCCTGGTCGGTCAAATCACAATTGTACAGCACCAGATTCTTCAAGCGTGGGCAATATTGGCTAATGTCAATGATGGCTTTCAAGTCAATCTGCTCCACGTGTTCTAGATGCAAAGAGGTAATATTACACCCACGTATTTCCAACAGTTGCTTCGCGTAGTCCCCATAAAAATCACAGGAGAGCAGTTTTAACATTTTAAGATGATCCAAATGAGCCAGCACTTGGAGGTTTGAAAATTGCTCGTCGTGAAAGAGACTTACATTCTCTAAATTCGGACAGGTGTCCACCAACATTCTCAGTTGATCTGTGGTCAAGTCCCTTGTATGTATTTTTCGTAAGTTGATTGGTCCTGCTTTCGGATACTTTGTGTTAATATAGCTCACAACAGAACCGAAATCATCGCATCTGCCAACATCATGGAGACGATACAAACCAATTAAAAGTTGCCCTAGTCCTTCAACTGTAACTGAAGTACGGTGGAGATTCAATTCATATAGTTGGGTGCATTTCAGCAAGTGCGGGATCGATCTATCCGTGACTGAACGTGAGGACGTCACGTCCAAGACTTGCAAGTTTGGACAACTCTCACTCAATACCTGGACAATGTTATCAGTGCAATCAAAACAGAGACATAAGGAGCGCAAATGTAACATCTGGCATATTCCTTGTATGATATAAGGTTCGTAATCACTCGAGCCATTCGTACATGAGCCCAGATTAAGCACTTCCAGTCCAGTTAGTTTGAAGAGATTCTTATATAGTACATAGCGCATAATTTTCGGCCAACATGAAAAACTGATCTGTTTGAGATGTTTGTCCAAAACTACTTCAGTCAAACCCACAGCAACATACATTTCAGTCATGTACGTGCTACTGTTAAAGTACAAATAATAATTCTTTTTCGTTCGTTCAATTAGTTGCTTTACTGCTTCGAGGACTTTCAACGCCATTGTGTCATAAAGATAAAGCGGTACATGAGTAGACAAGATCCGGCTAAGTCTGTCAATATTCTTCTGCAAGCGGATTTGGGGCTCATGGTGTTTATGGATAGTCGAGAGAATGGTCGGGGCGAGACTTACTACAAAGTTGCCGACTGCTGAGACGCAGAGGCTTTCTAATCTTGGTACTACACAGTGCCGAGGCATATTCTAGAATGAAATAAACCTGGCTGTAATATAATATATGTATTGTACCGATTTTTGGACTCCAAAGATATCCAATAATGTAAATCCTAAAGCCAAATACATGCAAGCAATTGGACAAGCAGGTGAAAAGGTTCACTTACTGTAACGATGTTTAGTATTCTTGGTGTAATGAGATTCCCTTCCCTGTAGCCCTAAAGATTCATAGGAATCCTTGGTGAGAGATAGAATTAACTTGCCACAAGGTGTAATGCAGACACAGTTGTCACAGTCAATCCTAGCTTGAATTGTTAAAGCAGTAACCTCTCCTGCAAACAAGAAAAAGTTAACACAAATGCCAGTACACTTCAAAACAAGATAAAAACAAATAAACAAACAGTGCTGCTCCAAACAGATGACATAAACTTACCTTGTTTAACAAAGTTGTTAATAAAATCCCTACTAACAAGTGTGTCCAAAGTAATATCTTTTAATTTGTAGTATTCAGAGTCTTCAAGAAGAACATTTTTTGGAATCTTCACATTTCCATTTGGTACAATCAATGATATCTGAAACTCTATGCAATGAAAATCTGCTCATCAACCTTGTAAGTATTCGTGAGCGCCCGCTGCTTTTCTTACCAAATGATTATAGTAAAACGTATTTATTTTTGTGGGCAATGTATTTTCAGCGCAGATCGTGGTGATTTTGGGCTCCGTTGCTTTGAAGTCCCACACTTCAGGACTCAACATTCTATGATATTGAGAAAATGCTCATAAAATCGCACGTTTGGAAAGGAAAGTCAGCAAGTTTCGAGATTTTTCACAATTGCGTGGCACGCATTTCACGTAACAATGCGTAGCACACCAGCACAACGAGCTCGGCACTTGTTGACCAACTACAACAAGGTACGAGTTTTAACATCAGGCTTTGGTCGCTACAAAAGATAACTACATCTGGCAGCAGCCCGCCTGCAAAGACCAGGCCAGTGAGTGGGGTAACTTACAACCGCTTCTGGACAGAATGGCGCTAGTTGCCACCAAACGATAAAGTATTTTAAACGAATTTTTACGAGTTATATTCGTTCATTTCACTTGATCTATTCTTGAATTCATGTTGTGGAACTTTATAAATATTTCTCTGCATTTGTCTATTCAGTTATTTTCATAATGTCTTTATTGTTTGCTGTATTCTGCCGTATTTTCTTATGGTTTGTCATTTTTAAGGAAGTCTGTCGGTTTTCTGACAAAGCCATGTTTGCGGACATTCGACCGCATTTATAATTTTGTCAAATATCAAATGTCAGCAGGGATAACACACAGGATATCTATCAGGAGCACAGAAGAACAAGAAGGTGCAGTCCGTGCAATTGCGTCCGCGTGATATTCACGGGCAAATCCACTCAAGAGAAATGTCAAAAATATTTCCCAAGTTGCCAACAACCCTGAATATTTAAAACTGCTATTTAACAACAAGTAGGGTCGGAAATAATACAATTATAAAGCGCACAAATCTACAAAGATGATAAAAGATGATGATAAAAAAAATCAATAGATAGACAGAAAATATTAGAGAACTGATTAATATATTTATGCTGATTATCATAAATTGATTAACAATTCAACCATAAATCATTATGACCATCACAATTTCAAACATCTTTCTGAAAATGGCGAAAACGACGCCGCATTACATGTATGCGTTTCACTTTCCCTAACTAACAAAATCTAAAAGTTACTTTTTCTATGGATGACACATTTTATCACATGGATAAGGAACCATTGCAATAAATTAATGGCACTCAACAAAAACGTCCCTTATCCGACGCAACATCAGATTTGTTTCTTCGACTTTTTCGATTTCTTTTTACGATTGTCCATCAGCATATCAACACTCCCATACTCTGTTATTTCACAGGATTCCGTTGCGCTCATGCCACCATCCCTACTATCAATATCTTGTATTGTATCAGAAGTCTCGACCTTTTTTATATTATTAAACGCTGCAGTTAACTCTTGCGCTAGTGGTATGACATTGATTTCCATAGTTTTTAAAGATTTGGTTGACCCCCGGCGTGGGGTGGCCAACGAGGAGGATGATGAAGCACTGCTTAGTTTCGATATAAAACACTCACTATGTGGACATGAAGAAACAACATTGTAGTAATTAATAGGCTTACGTATAATGGGACTCTGTCATATGATTTTATAGTAATCGTTGAAGTTTAAGCGAGTGGAGAGCAACTGTAGATTCATATCAGGGCTACAGGCCAACAAAGTGACGAACTTGATTACATACTGTCGGAAATTTGAGGAAATTGAGTGGATCTGAGAATTCATTGTAGTGAGAAATTGGGAGAAGCGACCAGTACGTTCACGGTTTTCTAATTCTATGTCTCTGGTCAGAGCAAAATCTTGATCAAACAGACTTTCGTACTGGATAATATACTCGCGTTCCTTCAGCGCACTACAATATAGTGTTTCCTGGACCATTTCTAGGCTAAGAACGAGGTTGAATATCGAACCAAGATATTTTCGAAGTTCCTAAACAAGTAAAAATTAAAACAAATCGGACTAAAATCCACATTTAAAACACGATTCGGTAAATGCTGATACTTACTGCAGAATTCAAATCCAACAAAATTCCAGACTGTACAGAGGAGAGGAACGTATTATGCGCAGTGATAACATCATCTAAGCATGTAGCTTGATTCACTTGTTTTAACATCTCGGCCCAGGAACATTCCAACACTTCGAACAAGAAGTAATACTGTATTTGGTGCAAAAAGTGAATCATTTCACTGGACAACACATGAATTTGATGTGTTACGCCTTTTAGTTCTATGAAACATATGAAATAATCATTGATATCGTTAATATATAAAGTTATTGGACTTTACCTTTCATCCTCTTCAGTAACTTATTACTAGTAATCTGCTGTTTACGTATGTTTGATAATACAAACTCCATCCGCTTTGCCTTCCACAAACCACCAAACAATCCCTTGTATGTCGACACAGTCGGTTGCAAAATGGTCCCAACAGGACCATTCGGACAATACATAAGTGAAAATACATCCCAGCCGGAATCCTCATTCGAATGTTGCATTAGACAAACGTTTAAGCAAGAAATGATCTCTTCATCGTCGTATTGAACGTTAGTAACACGAATGGCAGACTCCAAAATAGCGGATAAAGTATGTGCGTATAAGTTATATGCTGGATGACATAGTTCCGGACTAGAAGCATATACTGATTCAGTACTACATACGAACTGTGAAGGATTTAACTTACGCTAGTAATTCTAACAAGTGCCGAATAAAATCTCCTTGTCCCAATAAGAGATATCTCCGCATTGCTTGTAAATGTTCCAATAACATATATTTATTCTTCAACAAATCTAAAACTCTCGCCGAGGTCTCTCTGTAAACACTCTCTAAACCAGCATGCAACTCAATACTCCTCTCCGGATTGAAGAAAGCTTCCAGCGAGTTAGAAAACAATTTCTGCAGTGTATCTCTGCCTGGTAGTTCCGCTGTATCTTTACAGACTTGTCTTAGGAAATTAATGGACTTTCCAGTGGCTAATATTTTATTAGCTTGATCCAAAGTAATAAAAGAAGGAATCATCGACTTACGAACGTGGTACTTATCATGCCAAAGACGATCGACGTCCTTTATCATTCGCGCTTCAATGAAGAATTCCGCACAAGGGTCGTTTAACTCCCCATCCAAGAGCCATTTGGATAACATGATATATAATGGTCGACAAACTGCCGCCAGAACAAGTTCTGATATTTCCTGTACAGTGCAAGATCCGTGTTGAAGGAAGCCATGAATTGCCGATATTAAAGCGCCACCTTTCTTGTCCACACATTGTTCAGCAATATAGGCGAGCCATTGTAGACGAAGCTGAGGAGTGGCGACCCAAACTACCATTCGTCGCAGAGAGACTTCGGTTGATTCATGACTACATTGTCGTTTTGTCTTAAAAAATAATAATAACAATAAATACGTGCTAGAACGTCCATATATAAAACCTACTCGTGCTTGTAAAAGAGCAATGAGCTCATAGTAAGTTGTAAGTTCATTCCTCAAAATAGCAATCAGCGACTGGCCAATTAAACCAATTTGCTTATCCGCCTCATCGCAATGTTGTTTAAGTTGATTATGCAAGAAACCAATACCCGTCAAACGAAGTATTAAACCCTTCTGTAGCGCTGTCATGTTTTTGCTCATCTTCGGATCTAATGTAAACCCAATACCACCGGGTTCCTTGCGAATAACTTTACCCTCTATTCCTTGAAATGAGTAAATAACTTCCTGAAGTAATTGTGCTTCTGATACAGAAGTTGTAACTATAAAAAAAGAACAATTAGAAATTCTAACAAATGAGGAAAGTTGTTTATTATTTGACACTTACTTGTTGATCTGGAAGAACTAGTGGATGTAGTTAGATGATCCTTGTAAAATTCGGTTTCACTTGTAGTACAACTTAAAGCAGAAGGATGAGTTTGATTGGTTGTACAGGATGACATCTTTCTATTGAGATTTCCTTGATAAATTTTCTTTACTCCAACATTTGGGTCATCTGGTAAAAAACTCACAGCTTGCTTCATCATTTGATTTCTATTCCTACTGGGGTTGCTATGAAGCACAAGCTTTGAAATAGACCATGCTTGAGCAGTATCTAATTTATTATTCCCTGTGCTCAAAAAGAGGAAGAATGAAAGCAGATTTGACTTTTGATGTAGGACTGTCTAAAATCACAAATTCACACATAATATCAATACAATATATACTTCAATAAATGTGTGCCTTACAGATTTCTGAATCTTCAAAATGAGTACATCATATAGTTTAACATCTGTGTTGGTTTTGTTGGATTGAATAATTTTTCGAAGTTGTCCAGCAATTTGATTTTCATCTTGCTCTAAAGTGTCAGTATGTGGGTATGCTGATAGAAATCCCAGACACAACTTATAGAATCGTCGTGTATGTTCTGAGAAGCATAGAATACCATTAATAATTATATGGTTGAATGAAGCAAATAATGTATTGGTTCATGTGTTACCTTCATTATTTTTAGCAAAGTGGTTACACAGCTTGTTGATCAGAAGAGGAATGGACATGCCGGAATCCTGTGTGCTGCCGTTCATTGTGCGAGCACTCTGCTTCTTGGTGAAGAAGACAACAGGACATCAATTTTACAATTTCTGCACGGATTAGAAAATTTTCAAATCAATAATAACCCGACAAAATGTCTAATTTAAAACTGACACCGACGAAAATGCAGTTGACAATGTGGTACAGATGCAAACCCAGCATACCTAGCCTTGGATATATTATTTTTAAAAAAATTTATAGAAAACTTACAAAATATAAAATATAGATTTTTTCTATTTACCATTTGTTTACTTTATTTAAAAACACAAATTTAATCATCGATTTATTTGTGTAGATTGTGTTGATTTAAATTAGTATTCAATTCTATTTGCAGCGCACTCTACGTCAGTCGGCATTCTTCGTAGCGGCGATAAATCGCCATCTTTGTTGCATACCGTTTTCTGGCGTTGCTTTGGCTACGCTGCTTTGTTGAACGTGCCGAGCACATCAAGAAATATTTGCCAACTGTCGTTAATTGTTATTTATTGGAAGGTCAATTCTACGTGCTTCTTTGCATTATCAAAATGAAAATGAAACTAGTTGATCAGGTGGTGCGGAGTTTCCGCGTGGCAAAGGTTTTTCGTGAGAACACGGACAAAATAAACAGCATCGATTTCTCACCAAGCGGCGAAACTTTAATCAGTTGTAGCGAAGACGATCAAATAGTCATCTACGATTGCGAAAAAGGCACACAGGCACGAACAGTCAACAGCAAGAAATACGGCGTGGATCTGATACATTTCACACACGCCAAGAACACCGCTGTGCATAGTTCCACCAAGGTGGACGACACGATCAGATACCTTTCATTGCATGACAATAAATACATTCGTTATTTCTCCGGCCATACAAAAAAAGTCGTGTCGCTTTGTCTCTCACCAGTTGAGGATACATTTCTCTCTGGCAGTCTGGATAAAACCCTCAGGTTATGGGACTTACGATCTGCCAACTGCCAAGGTTTAATGAATTTATCTGGAAGGCCTGTGGCTGCTTATGATCCAGAAGGTTTGATTTTTGCTGCTGGTGTTAATTCTGAATGTATTAAGTTGTATGACTTGAGATCATTTGATAAAGTAAGTAGTCAATGCTTCTTTGATACTCATATGAGTAATAATTTAAATGAATTGTATTTTAGGGTCCTTTCATTACATTCAAATTGACACAAGAAAAGGAATGTGATTGGACAGGATTAAAATTCTCCAGAGATGGCAAAACAATTCTCATCAGCACAAATGGTTCCTTCATCCGACTAATTGACGCCTTTCATGGAACGCCGTTGCAAACATTTACAGGTCATCTTAATAATAAAGGCATCCCCATTGAAGCATCATTTTCTCCAGATTCCCAGTTCATTTTCAGTGGTTCCACTGATGGCAGGGTTCATGTCTGGAATGCAGACACAGGGTATAAAGTCTGTGTACTCAATGCAGATCATCCTGGGCCAGTTCAATGTGTTCAATTCAATCCCAAATATATGATGTTGGCCAGTGCTTGCACAAATATGGCATTCTGGTTACCTGCAATTGATGAGACATAGGTTGCAGTTTGAATACACTGAAGGTATTTCATCATGAGTTACTACATTTTCTGAATTCGCACAGAAAAGGGGTAAACTTGGGAATGAAAGGATTCATTTGAATGTGTACATAAGAATAGTTTCTGATCATTTTCGTATCATCATTGTCGTGATTTCATTGATATGAGTACATCTTTGTACCTGCAAACTTTGGTATTGATTTTGTATCAATTGTATATATATATTTATATATACTAATACTTCACATGTGGGAACTTTTTGACATTTTATTAAACTTGAGTAATCTGCAGTTAAATAAGTACTTTGTTTATGTTATATGAACTTTCATTTTGCCTCCATACCGTGAACCGTAATTGATATCTTGACCTGAAGTAGCCATTAATATTTATTACCATTAATGAAGTTGTTCGCATTGCCAGAACCGGTCTAGCAAATTAACAGCAAGTGTATGGGGTAGAATAGTAAAACATCTTGAACATTCTCGTACATTTGAAATCAATTAATATCAAATTGAAAATGATTGGTCATCACTTACGCATGCCTCATTTCTAGCAAAACAATGCCGAGGCCAATAGAATGGAATAAATGTAAAAAAGCTGAAAATTCCTAGCAGTCTCAAAGTATAATAAATATGGTGTTTGTTCTGCGCAATGGGAGACGTGCGACCATTAACTTTATCTGGTCCTTCAGCGGTGATAGGAAACTCCTACTAGTTGATCATGTTAGGTATTGTACCTAACCCAGTACTTTCATTATATATCAAGAAATAAGCTTGTAAGAAGGAATCGGTCCTACACCGACGGGTAATTCGCAGAAGATTCAAACCATTCTCCCGAATTGTTGTCCATTCCGATATTATGAAACAATTTCTCATATACAGAGCAGAAGTCTACGGATGCCATTTGCTTTTTTAGTGTTAATCTGGAGTTGGATATCTTTTTAAAACTATCAAAATCATTTCGATTTAAAAATCAAAAGATTCATTTTTTTTAGAAATGAATGCACAATGATACATTTAAGACTGACTTTAGATTTCAATTCTACGTTTTATCCCAGCACATACAAAAAGGAATTATTAGACAATCACAATAATTCACAACAGTTCTCACGTTTCACACTAAATAAAACTTTACTTTTTGCGCACAAGCTTCAATTGCTCATACAAAATGTCAAACGATCGATCATAAAAATACAATTATAAGAGACGCAGTCTAGTTCCACATCGGAAAAAAAAACGACATACTGAAATTAATTCTAGGGTCCGAAATCATCGTTCAAACAATAACGCAAATTACACCGGATTGTAAAAACGCAACCTGGCTTTAATGAACTAAATATTTAACAGAACTTCCAACGATTACCACACTCGTTGCAAAGCACGAACGTCGTCATAGGTTCATCTGACGATCGCGTCTGTAGTTGGTTGTAGGTACAATTCTTCTTTTTGCATTTACCACACTTCAACATTTCAGTTTTGGTTCCTTGAATAGAAATCAAACAAACAGTAAGAAATTCATTTTGCATAGTTTTAATAAGAAATCTACCTTGTACAGTAGCTAATTGAGCATCATTAATAGCTTCTTTCATGAACTTCTCGCGAACTTTCTTGATTTCATCATTGGCCATCTCTTCAGCAGTCATAACAGCTAACCGTGCAGCAGGAATGGCACCAACACGGAAATTCATCCGCAACTGTGGGTTCTTTGCATCTTTCAAATTCGAAATTCTTGATCGCACGCGATTCTTGTACCTCATATCTGTATTTTTAAATTCCTGGTAAATACATTCTTCTAACTCCTCAGCCAGATCATCAGGTGATGCACAACCTATATGCAAATAGTTTGAAAAATCTATTATATCACATTAATTAAATTTCAACTACCTTCAAACTCTTCTCCACCAACCTCTACTGCAATAGCAGCAGCCAACATTTCCCTGCACTTTAATCTGACTGAGTCTGTAGTATTTGTCACAGGTGGAAATGAACACTGGAGCTTTTTTTCCTTCTCCTCTCTTGGTTTCTCATCTTTCTTCTCCTTCTTAGCAACTGTTGCTACATTACTTCCAGCACTACTGGCATCTTTTGTACCCAAAAATTTTTTCCAGTTTTTAATCAACGTTCTTGCCAAACTGATAACTTCCTCATCCTTTGTGGACTTCCTCAGTGCATTAACCGTCATACCAATGCGAGTTTTAGTCAATACTTCAAGATTTATGTCCATTCTCTGGAGCTCTTTCAATAAATCCAATGCTTGTTCTTGACCCTAAAGCAAACAATCAGAGTTATATTAGCACTCTAGAATTGACATATGCGTATACTAATTACAGAATCATGTTTTAGTGATACCAAACCGGTGAAAACAAGTAAAAGATCTCGCTGTGGGGTTATGTTGGCGGTCTAATAAAATTACCTTTGCATCCTCTGAAACCATTTTCGTCAAGCGTCTTTGGATACGCAACACATCTTCCTCGAGACTCATGATGGCACTTCAAATTATGATCTGGAAGCGATATAATCGATTTAGCGCCGTTTTTATGGTGGAAAGTGCGAGCGCCGAGCGATGC
This sequence comes from Diploeciton nevermanni, assembly GCA_027575565.1. Classification (NCBI taxonomy): domain Eukaryota; kingdom Metazoa; phylum Arthropoda; class Insecta; order Coleoptera; family Staphylinidae; genus Diploeciton; species Diploeciton nevermanni. The sequence continues at coordinate 3,699,615 of JAODIE010000010.1, forward strand.
ACGGCGACGCCAGTAAGAGTAAAATGGCGAATGCCAATAGAGTTGTGCTATCGCCTGATGCGCGTTGCATCAAGAAAACGTCAAGGCTTGGCAAAACATAACGTCGACGTCGCCCAGCTTTACATTAAATATTAACAAAAATTGTCTCATTACCAATGGTGGTTTTAGCAAAACATAAATGAGAAGCAAGCATATTTGGCAAGTGGTTACCATTTGTTGTTGCCATTGTTGTAATTCAAATTATGAAGAAATGTCAGTTATAACAGTTTACTCTTTGTTCAAATTTCAATTAAGTTCCACTTTTACTTGAAAGAAGTCTCTGCAATAAACATTCAAATCTGCCAAAATAGTTTTATAAGGTAATTAATTTTGTCTAAATAACATAATAAAAAAATTAATTGCAATTATAAATCTAAATATCATATATAAAACATTTAAAAAAAGAAAACTAATTGATCTGGCGAATACTTTGTGACCTATTTCCGCAATTCTTCAACATTTAATTACTCCAAAAATAAACATTCCTCATTAGCATACGACACCACACAACCAATAGAACAATAACAATATCGTAAAAATACTACATATAAACTGATAGATCAATTACCAGCAAATGTTTTTTCTTCCTTTACTCTTGTCAACAAAGCAGTTGCTACGTACGTACGTACCAATTAATCTGCACATATGAATATAAGTAATACATACAAATCACTAGCAACTTACTTCCAAAGTACTAATTTGTTATCGATTCTTTCTTTGTGTCGCATCGCAAGTAGAAACACAACATTACGTAGTTGGTGTAGTTGGTTTTTTACATCAAGTACACAAACTACCTACAAGCATACGATTTTTCATAGCTGGACTTCAGATGCCACTTGGTTGAATTATTAATATGAGGCCCTCGCAGATGGCAGCCACCTAATTGATACCCTTGTTACCACATGTTACAATTTAAATTAAGCCATGCGTTGACCTGCAAAAAGTTAATCTGGACGTTTCACACCTGTCTTTTCATCTTTAACCGCAACGCTCTTATTAAACTTCTAATTGCCCTTTGCAATTTATGGAAGTTGTGTAAATTTTGTGATGTTAAATTATTGTCGCTTGGTTTTTCTTTTTGTGCCGTCAGTGTCGCAAAGAGTCTTACCGTTCGATTGTGAAGGCGTCTGTGCTGTCTAGTGCAGCGCGCGCACGTTGTTAGGTAGAGGTGGCGGCGGTTTGGCGGCGGCGATTGCCGCAGTCATTCATAGTCTCTTAGTGTGCAACAGTTCTCGCAGTTCGCGCGACACAAATAAAGCTTCAACATTCCCAGCATATTCCGTAGTCTTTCCAATGTCTGAAATTCATTAGATTTCCCCTGAAGTCCTAACGTTTGCTACGTTTTTCTTTAAATATCTTCTAGTCAAGCCAATAATAAATGCAATGTGCACTACTGTGCAACCATGTGATGGATGGGAATCGCAATCCGAGCATGCAAGAAAAAGACTTTTATGTGTGATAACAAAGTGCGCAACGTGAACAGTAGTAATTACGCAAGAGTGTTGGCGATTTTAATTCAATATTAGCGATGAGTGCGCTTTGTAGTAGCTAGTTGAGCCGTCGTCTAGCAATCGCATGTCAAATGCGGTCGCGTTGAGTGCATTGGTGTCGCCTATTTGCATGTTTCGCTCCCGTCGCGAACGTTTTGAAACCGTCCCAAAACATTTCAATTTCCCAACGAAATACCTAGCATCGTTTGCCGCCTTCCGTATAATTTTCAATTTATGTTGCGCCAATTAAAAACCTGCATTTCTGTCATGATTCGCACGTAAATTCGGTGATTAAAGTGTCGTAAATGTCACGAATGTTTGAAAAATACAACTTGCGTCTGTTTCTGGATATAGTTTAATTAAAACTGCGGCCTAACCATGGCGCTACCACTCTCGATCTCTTGCTCCCAGCGGGTGAAGGAAGCATTGTCATCAACTGGAATTGAGTCGATCGAAACAACAATTCTCGCTCCTGTCAAAACTGAGAAGCAGATCCTTGAGAATTCCATGTTGGAGGATGATCCCAATGCCAATTGTGCCATCACGCCACAGATTGAACAAGAAGTGCGCTCACCCAGATGGGGACCGCAACACAAGGGTGCGCAGGAGTTAGCAAACTTGTATAGTACAGGTAAAACATTCTTAAAACACCTCTAGTGCACAATTGCTGTTTATTCCTCAATGTGTTGATTGGTTGAAGTGGAAATTATTTAATTATTGGTAGATATAGTGTATGTGATGATCCAAATGTTCCAGGTAAAAGAACACAGGAATGTATTTGTGTGGGAATATGTATTGCCCTAATGATATCCAATTTGTGCTTCTTCTTATTGAATTTCAAATGGGAGAATTGGAGTATTATATTGCTGAGTGCCTTCTGTGGAATTGTCACGGCCGACTTTGGCTCTGGGTTTGTTCATTGGGCCGCGGATACCTGGGGATCTGTAGACCTACCCATTATTGGCAAAGTAATTGGTTAATTTATTTTTTATGCTTATATTTCACTTGGTTTTATTAGCTTTCATATTGAATTTGCTAAAATACATTTAATATTAGACGTTTTCTTTATTTTATAAAATATTTCAATCATTTATATTTTATTAGGCAGAGAATGATTGGCAATTACAAAAAGTAAAAGCAAATATAATCTGTATTTTGCAACAATAATTGTTTCTAATCTTAAACTTGTCGAACTGATCAAGTCTCGACTTATTCAAACATTTCATATTGTAAAACTGACGTAATCAAAAAATTGAGAAATATTAATATTGATCATTATAATAATTATTCGAAAATGCCAAAAGCATCTTTGTTTCCTTAGGAATGAATCTAGTTACGATTTATTCATCTTCTAAGCTTAGTAATGCCATTTCATGAACCCTTAGAATAAACCCCACTTTAATACTACGTACATGACATTGAGTATGAGTTCATGCAAGTTTAATTTAACTGTAGCATGATTGTGTTAAGATAACGATGGTAATGACTGTAATGATTGTCTCGATTGCGTTATTGACATTTGCTCTAGCCGCCAACGTATTTCATTACTGCAAGTCATTTTGTCGTTTTGTAGAACTTTCTGCGGCCATTTCGTGAACATCACATTGACCCGACGAGCATAACACGGCATGATTTTATCGAAACCAACGGTGACAACTTTAGCGTGACCATTCCCTTTTTGGGCAAAATGTTGTGGAACTTTCTCATGTTGTCCGAGGAGGACGTACAAAAGAATTTGAACTGGAACTGCTACGTGTTTCTGCTAGCGCTATTCGTGGCTATGACTAATCAGGTAATAAATACTTCCAACTGGCTGGCGGGTGGATTGTCTGATTAGAGACTCATTTCGTTTAAGTACTACCAAACATGGCCTGTTATTTTTATGCGGCGTTGTTTTTATTACACTAGTAATGAATTTTTGCTAAATTGTTATCTGTAATAATATTAGTTTTTAAAACTAGAAACATATTTGAACTGCGATAAATTGATATAATTTTGTTCAAATTTATGTTTTTAGCTTATTTTACAATCAAGCCATTTATAAATTAAGAATTTTTAGCATATTACTAACTCTCTCTCTCTCTCTGACCATAGATTCACAAGTGGTCACACACCTACTTTGGTCTGCCCGCCTGGGTCGTATGGCTGCAGGATCATCACATCATCCTGCCTCGCCGCCACCATCGCATTCATCACGTGGCTCCACATGAGACGTACTTTTGCATCACCACCGGATGGCTAAACTGGCCTCTTGAGAAGCTCCACTTCTGGAGTACACTGGAATTTATAATCGAACATACTATCGGTTGTAAACCGCGCGACGATGACATGAAGTGGGCGCAGAAAGGCACGTGATATCAGAAACATACAAAATGCGAGCATAAACAGGCAGCAAGTCTAAGTTTGCAAGATGCAAAATACAACTCGTGACGAGAGTTTTATCATGGACGGGCTTATTGTACTTCTACTGAGGTTTACATATTTTCTGAGTGGCTTAATTAGATTTGGTTGCTAATTGAATTTACGCATCAAAATATACCAGAGCTTATTTATATTCATTGTTGATGCCTACAGAAGTCATTTTACTATTGATATATCAATAATGAGATATTTAATTAGGTTGGTTTTAACAAATATGGATCATGAAGTTTGCCCGTACAAATTATTTATGTTGCCGACATTGACTTTCGATTAGAATATCAGGTTGTAATCTAAAATTAATTTCTTATGTTCAAGGGAAATTCTATCAAACCAAGCAGATGTTTAAATGCTTTGAAATATTCAATCACTTCTTGATATTAATTTATGTGAGCCTAGAATGAAACATATGCAGAATTCACACAAGAAATAATAATTAAGAAAGTTTCCAACCCTCATAAAAATGCAAATGCTGGTTGCACGTGCGCACAGGTGTGTTGCTGAATTATTAAAACACAAATTATTAAATGTCATATTTGTGCTTATTGATTAGTTAAATTAAACTAATGCAATTTAATGATTACTACCGCAATTTCAACATTTTGTTGATTTGGCGACTTGTACTTGAAAGTCAATTATTATATAACATGTGCTGATGCGTGATTGTTTAAAATAAGGAAAATTACTTTAAAGTGATTGAAATTCAGTCAAATATTATTGATTTATAGTTATTCTAGTCTAATGACAATTGCTAGCACGCTTGTTCAGACAAGTTGAACCAAAATGGTGTTTATTTTGGGACCAATGACTAAAATATTGCTAAAATATAAAAGCGTTACAAACAAAATATACCAAATATTTCAACAGCTTTGATATTAAATATGGAGAATTGATACCTATTGTGCCATGCTCTTTATTAATACTTATTAAATTTCTTATACAGACTCTGCGATATTAAACCGATAATGTTGCATGCTTTAAATATTCGCACTTTATATTTAATCAGGAAGGAACAAATACTCTTAAATTAGAGTTGATAAGCAATGAAATTAATTCTATTTAATATTCATTTAAGAATGGCAAAATTATGGCTTAGCAAACTAAGGACAGTCTTAACACTTTTCACCCAAGTGGAGCTTACAACTTTGAAAATCACTATATTAAGCATTTAATAATTTATGTGTATTGATGAATATGTAAATATTGATGAATGCTATATTTTTAGCAACTTTTGAAATTCAGATATCTGATATTTGAGATTATTAAGCATATTTAAGACATTTAGTTACAAGAGTCAGAATAACTGCAGTCCCAATAACTGCTAATAAGCCTGTTTCAGTACGCTCCAAAAATAACAAATAAAATAACAAGAGTTAGAAGGGTTGATTGAAGACTGTCCAATTGAACCATTAATATAAGAATGATCGCTTAAAAGTTAATAAATTGTTTAAAATGTGATTGACTTGATACACAAAATGGCTTGCTAATGCGTGAATCTATCCTTTAAGAATGTCTAATTCAACCGTCCACATTTTTATGACATTTGAAATGTAATTGTGAATTAGATATATTACACTATATTTTCTTAAAAAAAAAAAGAATATAATTAATTATTTATTTATAATTAATTATTAGTCTTGTTTTTAAATATTGTTCTTGCTACTCTTTTCGAATTGCAATATAAACACAATGTAGAATAATTATCCAAATATATACTGCTACTACTATACGCTACTACTATTTAAGTGATTGATGAAGGCATTTAAGATTTACATCTAAGGTAGGCCGTGATAATTCTACAACAACATTAATCCTCATGAATACACTAGTTTTGTAAGGATTAATGAAACAAAGATGCATTTGTCTCCATAAGAATGTGCCACGACAGGTTGCAGCGATTCGGGAATATTAATATCGGAATCAACAACGCATTGTGTAGCATATGCTCTTACAGTTTATATAGATAGTTTAAGTTGGCCCACTCATCGTGTTGTGTTGTCAACTCGACATAGCGATTATGCGATTATCAGCAAATCTCCAAAAGCTAATCTAAAATTAGGTCGGTACGTGAAGAATACAGTAAATTGTTGGTTTCTTTATAAGGATATAACCAAGATAAATATTCTTATAATCTTATTTCTTAAATGGTTGTACACTGAAATGAAATGAAATGAAAGTGCTATTCCGTTTATACGTTGCGCAGTTTGGTCACGTGGGAGGTGCTTGAGAGTGTCCGGGTTTTAGATCTCGTCCTGCACTAACGCGACTCATTCGTAATTTGTTCATTGTGTTGAAGGTGTTTTGATTCTGTGCACCGTGCGGATCTAACGCCACATTTAAGTAGACAATTCACTATCACACTTACTTCTTCAGTAAAAGAACGCAACATGCCGAAAACCTTCTACCAAGTGACAAAAAGTAACCACACTCAATAATACACCAATGTGCATCAGTTGGAGTCACCATATCCAAACTACGTTGCTTGACCTGTGCATGCTGTTCCATATCAAAAGGCCCTTTCTGAAACTTTTCGAACCCGGCTGAAGACCGCGTCGAGCACGGCCTAAAGCGCTTCAACTCACCACAAAGAATGTTTGTTTGCACGTTGAAAAGTTCTTTTTATTTTCCATATCTTAGCTCAATTCGTCTCTACTGATGGTCCAACAAATAAATAATTTACAAATTCAAAAACAAAACCAAGACATAATATATATGACATAGTAAAGACAGAAATCATTTTATATTTTCTTCTACTGAACGGTGATTTTGGCTGTTGGTTGACGTACCCAGAACACTCCACCATTTTCAGCAACGGTAACGCTTCAAGAATTAATTGAATTAGTTTAAATATATATATATATTGTTAACAAGTTTACGTTAACTTACTAGACAGTGTAAGTTTTCTTGACGCCCTTTGGTGGATTCCAGGTGACAGAAACGGATTTTTTATCGTTGGCGTTGTTGTGAGTTGCCATGTTCTAAAGCATTAAATTGTCATTAAAGTGCAATTAATTTAATCATTTAGTTACGAATATTGGAAATTGATATCAAGCAATTTTGGTTAGTAGCACAGTATTTTAAAAGTGATTATCTTATACCAGAAAATTCTGTGCTAAAGTGCAACTAGGAATAATTTTCGTCATAAAGTATTTAGTGTTGGTGCAAATAGACTTGTGGAAAATGCCCAAGTTAAAAACTTGTCTATTTTAAATATTTTACTAATTCTTAAACCTTAAAAATACATTTTTCTAAACGTTCGTCTTGAATTAAGTCAACATTAATACACTTGGGCACGGTAAGTAGGGATGGTAAGCAGGTGCGAAGACCACAGTGCTCATAATTTGTGTCTTTACTTTACGCACATGTATAGGCTCGCCTCTAAAAAACAGATCATTGAAATCAAACGGCAAAGGCAGTTGATTCAACATATGGCTCAACATGCCCAACCATTTTCTCAACAATGTGTCAACGTGTTTGTGTAATGTGTTATAATATTGTAAATGATGACCGTGGATCTGGAAGTTGCCAAGTCAAACAAAAGCAACAAAAGTAAGAGTTAGATCAACCATTCACTTATGGTACTTTAAAGCATAATTAAGCTATTGTTTTTTAAATACCTTTTGTTTGGTAAAGCAGTTGATAGTCTTGCTATGTGCATCTCTTCCAGGAATATTGAAACTACCAACCGCAGTATTTCCATCTCTCACCTGCAGCAAGTATCCTTTGAAAGGACGTTCTCCCGTAATAGTAATCTTCACTGACCCATTATCATCAACGCTAGTTTTGTCAACAGAAACTTTGTAGCCAGTTTTGGCAAAGAGCGATTTTTGAGCATCTACGGGATGCTTCGGCACCATGTCTTCACAGCAGGTCTCCGAGCCGCCGTTGGAGTTGGCGTAGACCGTTACGCAAAGCATTAATACAAGAGCGAAGATTTTCATTTTGAATTAGGAGGTCTGTACGGATCAACGTTTGATGCAGTACTAATGTCGGCAGCTGCATGCACCTTCTACGGAAACTTTCGTTTTACTAAGGTAAGTACTATTAAAGTTGTTTAATCTATTAGGTGACCAATACATAATTCCATTTCCAATGGTTACAAGTCTATTGGCGATATGGTGGAAGGGAATGGCATAATATAGCAGGTCTTCGTGGGACATTGAGTTATTATAATCTTGCATTTTACATGGTTGCAAAAATTACATCGTTGTAAAAGTCACTTGACAATGAGAGGCTTTATCTAACGAAAAAATCGCATAATTAGTTGTTATTAATGTCATTATCTTTTGAAATATAAAAGAAATGAAACTTTTGAAATCTGTAATTTCAATAAAATGCTGTTTTTGTTATTTTAACAATGGAAAAAATCGGTACAAGTGAGAATTTGCAAAGCAATTCATGTTAAATAACTTTAATTGAGTATTTTTTTAAAAATCACATACCTACATGTTAATTTCACACCATGCACGCATAAGCGACAACTTTCATCAATCAATAAAATAACAAGTTACTAGAATACCTGAATGTAATAAAATTTGAATTATTACTTCTATTTTTCTGATTTCTTCCTCCAGTATATACAAAATATATTAGAATTTCGTCGTTTAGTTAAGTATAAGCAGTTTATACTAAATACTATGCAACTTTTAACAAAAAATATATACAAACGAATGACCTTTTCTAATCCCAGAAAACAACTATTGCCAAAACTAATGGAGCAATAAAAATTATACACGAAATCCTATCAGTCTTCTTCATCAATTTACGGCCGCGCTTGAAACTGATTGCGAAATTAAAACTTGTTCTTTGTTCACTCAACAGAGTGCCAAACATGTCAATAAATAAATAGGACACTCCGTTTAAACGTTGCTTAGTATTTCTATAGCTGAGTCAAATATACTTGAGTAAAAAACTTGAGAGCAATACTTATAATCATGCAATCCATTCTTGGTTACCTATTACTATATGCGTTCAAAGTGCATGCAAATTAATCTTGCAGTTGTGAAAAAATTAAATGTGTTGTATGCGATTATAGAGTCCTACTGGCATACTTGTTCTAGTAAACCTTGTGTACTAATCATTTAACACTAATCATAAAATAAAACTCAGCCAGTGCGACGCAGAGAAGAGAAATAGTCAAGGTTGTGCGATGACAAGGCGAATAGATCAAACAAGTTCTATACACTTTTCACGTAATACCTTGCGTTTTTATATGATAATTAGTAATGACATACATGTGCGTGATTTAAAAATATATAATGTAGTCCTTTTAAACTACGTCGTTTAATTCTTGCATTAAATGTACACAATGAAAATATGCAGCAGTTTTTGTAATTTGAAGCTTTTTTCATCCGTAGAACGAAAGCGTACCGATGTATCACCCAACAATCAATAGATTCCATTTTGGGTAATTACGTCACCACAAAATAATTTTTAATTGAGCGTACAACGTGTACTGTAGGAACGGCAGCAAAACGCATATTCTTAGGGAATTCTAACCGCATACCTGCAAATAACCCCGATAGAATATTATTATGTAAACTGTTTCTTCCAAACTGTAAAATACCATTTTCGTCTTATTCACAGTAATTGTAAACCCTAGTAAGGTATTAGAACAACATTTACTTTATCAATTATATTTTTTACTTCATCAGTTAATTAATAGAGTAATTAATAAGTTTCGTTTTACATTGAAATTTCATTAGATTGTAATATATACATTGTTTTAAATATACAATTGAAGAGAATGACTTAAAATAACAATAATCGAGATGAATTTGTCGCACGCGTTGTGATATCAACACCATGAAAAGAACGGGCTATTTTCTTGGAAGCGTTGTGTAAAACTAAAAAACCTGGGGGTATGATGACCTTGTGACCTGTAAAATGGGCTAAATGAATACGAATGAATATCAACGAATTAGTAGAATACACTACCTTTCGATGACAACCCCGGGCATCTGCACCAGTTGCACCGGAGACTTGCCATCCTTGAGCGCCTGGGTCAGGTTTAAAATTTGGCCTCGCATCACAGACATTTGTCGTTCGAAGAGACTCTTGTCGAATCCCTTATCCTGCTTGAAAAGCACGTGTAAATCATCACATAAGTCTTGTACAAAGTTCATGTCCGCCAGCAGCGGCAGCACGAGTTCGCGAATCTCCCGACTGAAAGGCACTTTGGCCTGCGGCAGCCACGCCCAATGATATGGATATGCTCTCCAGCTATCTGGATGCTTATAGGGAAACGCCAATCCGTTGTCTATCGCGGCTATTTTTATTTCTGGTAGCTGAACCATATTCCAGTCTGTTGTATCGAGTATTTCAACCTGAAACAAAAACACACGTCACAAATTAGATAAAATCCCATCATAGAATCTATCCCATATCTATCCTACAAATACCTGCGTACTGCCGTTACCATTACTTGTAACGATTGTAGGCTGATCATATTTTATTAACCAATTGTCATTACCGCGATCTGTGTTCCTAATAATATAATCCAACACAACAAGCCGCTCAAATTGCAATTGAAATTTTTGCGACATTCGTGTTGGCAAGGGTTCAACTTCAAACCGCCGCAGCCAGTAGTCAGCGTCTTTATACCCTTCTACGTAAAGCTGGAATGAACCGACTTTGGGCGGCAATCCAATACGATTGAAGCGCACTCCTACATTAGGAAATTGCTCCATTATTGAACGTTTGATGCGAGCTTTTTGCCGATCTATCCGTGGATAGTGAAAAGTTTCGGAAACCAATTTAACAATCTGCAAACATGGATTACATGCCAATGACCCGGACATATGAAATTTATTAAATGTATGATTCCTACCCTAGTTTTGGGCACAATATTTAATTGCAGCTTGGTATCAACTAATGAAGCAGCTGCTTCTGATAGGTAACCTTGGTTTGGTATTAAACAGGAACGACCGAAGCAGCACGGACAGCATAGTTTGTGTATCCACTTCGTCCATTTTGGATTTAATCTGCCGTAGGGCTCCTCGTCTTTTGGTTTAAACACGCCTATTATTTTCTAGAAAACAAAACATATGTGTAATTTGTCAATTCATCCATCTTGATTATAACAAATGCATGAGTAACTTATAAGTGTACGGCTTCAACCAAGCGTTTTTAACCAAACTACTTAATATTAAAACGTCCCCTTGAAATCCGTAAGATGACTTTTTTTCTACGCTTTGCTAAGAAACAAACGAGCTTTGCTTTGCGCACGTCTGAAATCAATAGCATGCGAACTACAGACAAATAGCAAAAATAGTACTCGCTAGACCAATAGAAGACATTGTAATAAATCGGGATACTTACGTTATCGATATCTTTGACGAAGTATGATCCGCTTGATCCTTGAGAGATACGCTCGGGAAAGCGACCAATGTCTATGGCGGCTTCCGCTTTCGATACGAGGTCATTGAATATAGGATCATCTATAAAGAATTAATCAGCACAATTACCTATAGTATACAATGCACTGAATCCCTTACTATATTGAATGATTACCATGTTAATAAACATTAAACAAATGTACATTTAAATGTCTAAGGTAGTCTAAAGAACAATACAATTGGCATTGTCGACATTGATTGTTGAAATTGATATAAACAAAGCAAAAATATAGCATACCTATACTAAAACCTCATCGTCATCACGACAAAAATATCAACAAATACGCTTGAAGAGTTTTCAACTAGCAAATATGAATTGCTTAAAACAACCTTGTTCTACCTAGCTGAACACATTTAAATAGCAATATTTATATGTGCATATTCGTAGTTATTAACAGAATTGTTACCTTTAAACTGATTACACGGCAATAGCTCAAAGTGCATACGTGGTGTTGGTGTTGACGGGCTACAGCCGCGTCGCCAAATAACAAAAGCGAATGCCAAATCCACCGACACTGGCGTTTCAGTAAATTATAGCGTTAAGGGATAATCCACGCAATATCGGCTTGCACGAAGCCCTGATGTATTCACACGTTGCAATGGAAATAACCGTCATTTAACCGTACCTCAATTGGCGCCGGCTCTACATAAGTGCTTGAGCACGAAACAGTTGCGGTGGGGCTGATTGCGGGTGATATTGTTTATTGGTTGCTATCAGCGTACGAACGAACAACGTGCGTCGTGTCGTGCGGCCTGTGATTCACCGCAATTTACAGTCTGCCCTGCGAAATCCACACAACCGACACTACTGGCAGTACAGCTGCTACTAGACGTGAAAAGCGCACAACATGGTGTTGGGACAAGTTAGGAACTATGCATTACCCACAATATAGATTAAGCCCTACAACTAATGGCGAGAAATTTTGGTGTCAAAATATGCATTAATGGCTTTGTAGTGTTTCGCCACTATATCTTAGTTTCAAAAACTGCGTAAACTAGGAAGTTGGTATAATTAATTATAGTCTAATTTTCAGGATATAAATAGATATTTACATGTTCTGACCTATTACCTTGCTTTCCTATGTGATCTATAAATATTATTTACTGTTAGGTCAAGGACACGCCTAAATAATAAATTAAGTAATAATAATTCATGTACACAATTGAATTGAAGTCAAAATCAAACTAGAACAAGTACAAAATAAACCAAATGTTTTGGATTATTATTACTATGTTATTTCCCTATTTGTTATAAATTTACTGAAAACTGAATGAAACTGTACTATATTCACTCTCATTTTTCAAGTACCATGAACTCAAGGTTGTAAATTATCAACATCCTGCAGTATATTTAGAATGCTGCATTATCTAATGATAACCCAACATTGTGTTTTATCAGTTTTACCTTATAACATACAAATAGAAGCAGAATATTTTGTGCTGTTAAGTATTATTTAAACTGCCAATGACATGGTAATCTGCACCAACAAAGAGAAGTATGACTAAGTACTAACATAGATTTGCTGATGTAAATATGCAAAATATTATGAAAATGACTAAAATTGTATGACTCTTCTGAAAGTGCCAAGTTCAACTCACCAGGAAAATGATTGTATGAAACCTCTGCAGGCCCTAATAGAGGCTGTGACTCTCTATTAATGCCAGGAGAGTCCAAAACTGAATTGAACACCACCTCAGGTATCAAATGGTCTTCTTCAGTTGAACTCTCCTCTTCATTAGACAAGGCACTGTGCACCTGACAATCGACGGCGGTTGCGTTTACCAGAATAGGCACTGATTCAGTCTCGGTCCCACTCATCACAAATCGACGCCACGCACATTTAATAAACTTCTAACTGAGTTACAATTGATTAGAACTAAGTGGTGTTCTGAAAACGATTTGAAGGTGACTAGCAATCGTCACGTTATTATCGTAAGCGTTAATTGCATTAATTGATACAGATTAAGTGAAAACAAGTTAAGATGTACTAATTAAATTTGTAACCTTACTTTTTCGGAGTGTCTCGTATCGATTTTATGAAACTAACCGAACACGCACTATGTTTTACTAATTGACTAGAAAATCGTATTTTCTCACCGAGCTGAATGCATTGAGATTGGTTTGATTAACTTGTTATGTTTTGGCTCGATGTTAACGAAATTAAAACTTTACACTTATTAATCAAATCATCTTTGCATCAATCGTACAAATTCAGCTGGGCTTCTGTCAAAGTCGGTCAATGTCATTTTGTCACTCATTTTCCACCAGGAGATTTTGAAAGAGAATCAAAAGTTCCTAAGGATTTCAAACAAATCAAATTAATATTTATACATTCTCAAACTTCTAAAAATTTTCATTAATAGTTCATAAATTATTTGACATTAATTATATTTGATGTTGAAATTGTGATGTGGCGTAATAAATATGTTATTTTAAGAAAAATAACCACTCGATATAATCCATTTCGTGTTTTGCTGAACTGTCACTTTTGCTGCTCCCCCTAACCGAAAACGACGCTTCAGTCCGTTGCGTTTTCCCTTACCGAGAGGGAACGAAAAAAGTGTTACGTTCCTAATTAGAAAAATGATAAGTGATTTCTTATTTTTATTGCTTATTGGCATACTGTTGAGTTTGTCCACCGAATTGAAAGGTAATATTAATGTGTTGTTTCTAAACATTTAATGTGCTGTGCTTAACATTTCGGCACTGTGTCGATTCCTCATTGGTCAATGAGTATGCGTGGCATTTTCAAACTTATATTTGTTTTATTAAATCGTATTTCTTTCAGCTTCTAGACAGCGATATGTTACCTGTGGATCCGTAATTAAACTTATAAACACCGATCACAGAGTTCGACTCCATTCCCATGATGTTAAATATGGCACTGGCAGTGGCCAACAATCAGTTACGGGTACTGAAATCCAAGAAGATGTAAACAGTTACTGGGCTATTAAATCTGTAACTGGTAAAATCTGCCCTAGGGGAGAACCTATCAAATGTGGTCAAAAAATCAGATTGGAACACAGCTCCACTAACAAAAACCTGCACTCACATCACTTCTCAAGTCCACTCAGTGGACATCAAGAAATTAGTGCCTATGGAGATAATGGAGAAGGTGATGTAGGAGATCATTGGGAGTTGATATGCTCTGGAGACTTCTGGGAGAGGGATGACAATGTGATGCTGAAGCATGTTGATACTGATCAGTACTTAGCTGCTACTGGTAGGACATTTGGTAGACCTATCAATGGACAGATGGAAATTGCTGGTTTACATTCCACCAGTGGTGCTGTCCATTGGCAAGCAATGGAGGGCATTTACCTACATGCTTCAGAAAATATTAAGTCACATTACCAAGCACATACTGAACTGTAAATCAACATTTAAGCAATAGTTTGTAAATCATTTTGATTATGTTTGCTGTTCACACTATTTGTGATTTTATATTTATTTTTGATTGCATTATTGCAGTGGTATTGTGTCTGACTGCTTAATTACAATTGCAATATTACTCTAATGAAACCTAAGAATTAACTGAATTGCCAATGACAAAATATATCATTAATGTATATATTATTTGAGAGAGGTAACAAAAAACCTGAAGTAAACATTGCCTTGTTGTAAAAGTTTTATTCAAAAATATAAAACCTTGGCATAATGCTTTACTTTCATCACATTTTTTCTCTTCCTCACATCTGGCTAAGTATAATATTAATTAAGTATTCATTAATGCATTAATATACATCCTTATCTTTATAGAGACAGCGCACAACATGCTAGTCTGATTGCAATTGGATTTCTTCCTAGCTTGACCAATCTTAATTGTTGCGGTTGATTTCCTTTAATTTAGTATGATAAATTAGTTTTCTCAGGAGGAATTATTTTGATTTATTCGTGGGTTTCTGTTTGCCTTCCGTTGTTACTGCAAGTACATCATCTTTAGCAGGTCCTGCCACTGCAGTAGCATGTGGACTAGAAATAGCAAGTCCTCCTTCGCCAGCTAAGGCAGTTCCACGAGGACCAGCAGCAGCCACACCACCTTCACCAGCAAGTGCAATTGCCCCGGGTTGTGCTTCAGCAACACTTGATTCTGCTGGTTTTTCCGTTTCCCTTTCAGTGTCTACAACGCAGAAAAAACACTTAATAGCACAATAAAACACGCCTTAATAGTCCTTACCATCTTCGACTTCATTTGGTTCTTGATACTTTGCATCAATGATAACCGCTGAGTCATCAGAAGAATCAGTACCATCATTGTACTTGTAATAATCAAAGTTTACAGCTGGTTCATCAAAAACCGGCTGAACTTGATCCTGTTGCAGTGGAATTTGATGCTCATCAAAAGGAATAGTTTTTTCATAATATCTAGACTGCAGAGCATCTTTGCTGGCAGAACCAGTTGGGGTCATAACAACGGATTGAATATCCTTTTCTACAACTTGATTGTGGAGGGTGATTGGTAATCCATCTTGATGTTGTGGGAAGGTATGGCCTTTAAGATGAGCAGGAACGATTTGTTGACGTACAAGATGTGCTTGGTCACGAACAATGATGCTAGCCAATGAAGGAGTAAGTGGTTTGAATTGTTGCTGGTCGAAATGTTGACGTTGTGGTTGGCGTTCGATATAAGGGTTGGCATAGCGTTCGGGAACTAGATTAGGATGTTGGTAACCAAATCCTGGATAATTTGAGAAAAGTGGTTGACCATTGAGAATAAAAAAGCGTTGTCCCGGACGAAGGTTTAGAAGATTAGGAACATTTGGGAAAGCTTGGGGGTTGCCATGTTGAGGTGTTCCCGGTTGAACTGGCTTTTGTAGTTCAACTTCTTCAGTATCACCGAGCTCAACTTTTTGTGGTTTCTGTTTAGATGGAACTAAGGAAAAGAAAGTAATTTAGTTTAATAAGTAGGTTCTTGTTGGTAATTGCTGTTTCTGCATTGTTAGCTAATTTTACTGTTATTTATTAATTAACTGTTTGACATTTTATGTAACATGTCGTGTTTTTCACTTTCCAACTTGATTAGTAGAACGTAAAACTTTGTTGCCCATGGGCAATGTAATACTATAACAACGAATAATTCTATAAACCTACCATTTGAAGGTCCACCTTGAACAGGAATATCCTTTGGAATTTCTTCGGCATCTTTATCAATTGGCGGAACCACTGGTTGCTTAGGATATCCATTTACATACACAGGTGGCTGTTGTGGAATTTGTGGATTTTGTGGAGTCAAGGGTGGGTAAATTGGTTGGGTTGTAAAAATGCTTGGATCAACACCTGAGGGGGTACCACCTGATTGAGGGTATTGAGGAATCAAAAAGTTACCTGGTGGGTTACCAGGATTCACAAGGAATGGTTGTCCAGTTCCAGAATAGTAAACTATTTGTGGTTGACCTGGATATCTATAAATTAACGAAAAGATATTAACATTTTAAGTTTTATTGGTATAGGTTGATTTGTTAATTACAACCCTTGCGGTTGTTGTGGTTGAATAGGTTGTAACTGAGGATAGAATCCACCAAATCCTAATTGAGGACTAGCATATGGATTAAACTGTGGAATGCCTTCCGGCCCTTCAGGGTAACCGGGAAATTGGCGTGGAATTACTGTTTCCTCAGTGTTGAAAGTTGGTCCGTATGGCCCAGGTAGTCCATTTGGACGTTCTGGGAATGGAACTAGTGGTGTTTTCGATGCAGGATGTGCAGTGGGTGTAGCTGGTGCTTTGTCACTTTCAGATGTTGCTGATTTCTTAGCTGCCTCATTGTTTTCTGCTAGTGATGAGATCACCAACAAGCAGACTACCAGAATCGTCAGTTTTGTCATCTGTAACAAAACACCGAACTTAATTGGCTGCGGTTTTTCTTGCTTGAAAAGTATAAACATGCAAAACTTGTTTAAGAATGAGGATTTAATATGGCTGAAAACAGCTAAAAGAACTCATGTCATATCAAGCACAAAAATGAAACCGTTAAGTATAATACATTATACTTATAAGTAATATATAATTAGCGTTGAAAGTAAAGAAAGCATTGGTTGCAACATAGATTGTGTTTCTCATAGACTGAACTATTGTTAGGTTCGAAAGACAATTCTGCCTGTGCTCTGCACAATATGTGCAGGTATCTTTTGTCATGCATATCAAGCGCATGCATGCATAATATCGACAAACAATCAGGACATGAAAACCAAAAGTGATTGAGCTATTGTATTGAGAACACGCTACTCAATGTTCTTTCAGATTTTGCAAGACTAATACTGAATTATAGCAATTGTCTAACTCAAAGAACCTAAAAGATCCCTAAGCGTATGTTTATAGATTTCAAATGCTTTGATGTAATACTCGAAGCCTGTTTCCTGTCATAACAATTGTTTTAACTTGTGCTTATTTTTACCTCTTTTAAATCCAACATTTACGTTACAAGTGTCTTGATTACCAATAAGGAGACTGCCAGTGTGACATTGTGATAGTACATAGTGTGCAGTAGTATAATTATTCTGCATGCATTTTTAATGGCTGCATGTTTTCTTCCTCGTTTACCTCGTCCAACTTTGACTAATAGCAGCAATTTTCAAGTCTATGCACGGTGGAAATTGGTCGCTAATTTGCGTTCACTCTCATGTTACGTTGATACTTCACGAGGTCTCATCACAGTGTGTATTTGTCTTTCTTTATTGGATTTATTATGCGTTGACGACTAATGCAAGCAATAGCTGTGATTAAAGTATTTATTCTGAGCTGTTATGTAACGGTAAACAATAGTTTACTAATACCAATTTGGAAGATACAGAAAACAGAAACAATGTGAAGAAATACATTTAACATTGTATGATTTTCGATGAGCCAGTTAGTGTAACTTTTGATGCGACGCAAGTACTTTATATTTTAGAAGTTTTGCAGAAGTTGATAACTCTAACAGGGGTGATTAATTAGTTTTTATATGCACGTGTGAGAAATGAATGAAACGTTTGAAGTGTGTGAAAATAATGACTAGTAAAAAATGTTTGTTTTATCAAACATAATAATGTTTAAAATAATTAATGCCTGGTTGCTTTATTTTACTGTTCTTTAATCAATTGAGGTTTATGTGTGTTCATATATTGTTATTTATACCACATCCGCATGAATATTTTATATCTAAATTTCCAATAACTTCTGACAGTTTAAACTTGTTTAGTAATTTAGTGATTCGCAACAAATGTGATTGAAATTTTATCAATTTGATGACAAAAACACTAATACGAGAAAATACAAAAAAATAAATTCAGCAACAAATTGAAATTAGATTTAAAAGTATGCTAGTAAATTTGTGAAAAAAACATTAAATAATATTTGATAGATGATACAAATTTATAAAATATGGTAACTTATTCATAATCTCAAAGGAGAAAAAATAACAAGTTACAATCTATTTTCTTAGTTTTAAGAAGTGGCCTACTTTTGGTAAGTAAACTCTTAATTGAGAGAAAATACCTTGATATCTAGATGCGCTCAGTGATCCTTTACTTCTATCTTTGATGTTTCTCCTATCAGCACCAAACAACAACTGCCGGAGAAACGCGCGTTTGCAAAAACTTTATACAAATCCTTAGCTTCGTAGTTCCCGCCGTTGTCGTCGTTCACACGATTGAAAAAGGATTGTAGCTTCTTCTTCGGCACATCGACCTTTCTTATAAACTCGTCCAGGTGGGGCAATGAGCAAACTACATACGGAGATATCGAAATTGTTGATCAAACTTAAACAAATACACGTTTATCAACAATTAAGAACGTAAAGCAATATATTTTCTAAACGGACGTTTTTGAAATGATGCAAGTTTTTATCCTTCTCTGAGTTGCTTTTTTGGCCTTTGTTGAATTAGGTATGAAGTAGCCAAGAAGAATAGATTTGCAAATTTCGAAACTTGTTTCAATCCGGTTAGCGGATCATCTAATTCTATACTCAAATTTATATCGATCAAAAGTTGATTCTTCCAAGAAAATAACTGGTTGAGATTCAAAAATATACCGTTTGTTGTCAATACAAAAACTGCATGCTTCTTTCTGATCTAAATCCTTATTGTCATGTTACAATTAATGCCCATTAGAATCTTCTTTCTTTCTGGAATATTTCAATAAGCAACTAATAATGTACAATGCGGTCTTCAACTGAGACGCAGTTGTTCAATATCTTCGAATTTTGAATCAATAGAAACAAGTTGTTTACTCGATGTAAACCGACCTACACAGAATCTTTCCACTTGGCAAGCTTCATTATAAATTCACCTTTGTTACAAATATGAACATTTAATTATATTGGAATGACTTCGCTGTTGTGTCTGATATTTTGATCGTGGGTTGATCTAAAAGACAGCATTGACAACAATACTAATCTTCCGCACAATGCAACAAATTAAAAAAATAAAGGTCAGCTTTTTTAACGCTTCCAATGTGCATGTGGAAAGGCTGACAATAATACGTTTAAAGTTCAAATAAAACATGTCAAAGTGATGGATGACCGAGAAGTGGTCTCTCCCAAAAATTCTTTACATATTTTGTCATTTCTGGCACTCTGATGCATCTTGCATAAATTTGATTGTACTTTACACAATGTCAACATAAACTTGATTTATAACTGCGGTATGCTTCTTTCTGTGGTGCGTTTGATGCGTAGTGTTAAATGAAGTAAAAACAGTGTTTACATATTATGACCAAGTTTACAAAACACTGCGTGACCTGAGTGACGAGTTGCTTGTTTTGATGTCGTATTTTTATGGAATAAATATTTGATTAACTTTAATTTTATATCCTCGAGTTTTCTGTGATTATGTGTAAACTTTAGCGCTTTTTCTCGAGAACTCGTTTTTGGATTGAGTTAGTCTTTTAGTAACTCGAGTAACTTCTAGAAAAGTTTGTTGCTTATATATTTTATAAATATATATAAATAATCAACTAGTTTTTAATGTTGAAATATCGGCACTGATGTGAATGAATGTCACCAACTTGCGAGTGGAACTGAAATAAACGCAATAAGGCAATATGATTTGTCATTCCTTTGTTTCTTTTTGGTATTGTCGCTGACATTCCGGCTTGATGCGTACACAATTTTACGCAAGAAAGCAACCTATACAACCCGACAAGCGCATCTTTACCGGCGGCAACTTTGTATTTTAATGATTTAAATGGCCCTCTGCAAGCAAGTGCGCTCACTGGGCCTACTAAAAATTCTCAGAGACTCATTCGAGTTGCCCCCCTCCACGGAAACCTTTAGTAAAAGGCGAAAGATTTATTCGCTTTGAAGGGAGACCAGAGTGACCAGGCCGACGTAGGCACCCTGATTTAGATCAGGTAGGGCAAATAAATTTTAATAGGTTCTAGATCAGAGACATCTATATATTACATTTATTGATATAATTTAGACTTTTAATATGCATTATTGTAGTTTGTATTTGCAGCAAATTACAAAATAAGCGTACGTTTGATGGTGGACAAATAGCTCATTTTGAAGTGTCTAGAAAGTAAAGAAATAAAACTACAGCAAACACTAAAAGTAGTTTTTATAAAAGTGTAGTAATGTAACAATTCGCAATGCTTAGTGAATATA
>JAODIE010000010.1:3720640-3798944 GCA_027575565.1 Diploeciton nevermanni
ATAATTCCAGTGATTGACATATTTAAACCAACAAGGAAATAAAATTGAATTAAATTTACCTACAACAAAAGCGTATTTACAATACATTGGTTGGTAACAACATGAAACTTGTTTGGATACATACAAACTGCGCTTTATTTCTTCAAGATCAAGTTGAAATTGCTGCAATTGCTATATCATCTTGTTGTAATACAAGTAATACAAGTCTGCAAGAACATACTAGTTTTTGCTTTGTGCACATTTTTGAATCTTGGTCTCGAACTTGACATTGGTATTGAAGAATGTTGAAGAGGATTCATATAGTTGAGTCATTTCTACGAAAAATGCAAAGTTGTTGAATTTACTTCCGGGACAAAGCTAATTTAAGTAAGAATATTTAAACATTGTTTATAGTTTGAGAAAAAGATATACACAAGTAACGTATGTTATAACGTCTAAGAGAAATAAATATCTTTCTCTTGGACGTTAGTTTTATGTGAAAATGTGAATTTGAAAGTGCAGAAAAAGAGTCGTAAGAGGATGTTATAAAATGTTAATTTGTCGTAATTTAGAAGTAGAAAGGTAGGAAAGAAAAGCAAAACATACTTGACAAACGCTGTACTACACTTAAGAACGTTTTCGTATTTTTATTGAAAGGTTGTTGATACTGCTAATAATTTAGTATTTGTAAAAATCAAATTTATCTTCATACTTGTTACCAAAATAATAATAACAATAATAAAATGAGTAATACGCATCATCGACGCAAATAAATTAACTACAATACAACCTAAAATTATACCTCTATAAAGATTAGTTCTATTAGAACGTAGTTTGTATTCATTTATTTTTATTCTGTTTTTAATACTACGGAAAATGATTATTATTATTATTATTATGAGAAGCGAGAAGTGACATTGTAGTGTGCGTTTTGTAAATTAGATAGACAATGAACAAATCTAACCAAGGCGATTTCTTTTCAGGGTTCAAATCTTAATTTATTTATCGTATTCTGGCAACGTTCCGTAACCATTATCAACTTATAGTAACAAAAGTTCAACTTCACTTAAGTTAATTGTTGAAAGTAATAGTAACTTAAAAGGTAATTGTAATGGCAAGATATTTCAACATAAAATATAAGTTTGAAGTATAATTGATTTATATTAAATAAATTATTTCATAAATATTTAAAATTAGTTGAAAATGATTTTAGAAAGTTGAGCAAGATTTATGCTTGATGATATTTAGCAATAATTTTATTGAGATAATCATCCGAATGTGTTGGTTTCTTGGAAGATGATGGTTTAGGCACAATATAACCTTCTGCGTAAATCGGAACCAGAGGCTGATCTGGAGATACTCCCGCAATGGCTGTTCCAACAGGACGAGCGATTGCTAATCCACCAGGACCAACTACAGCTGTGGCTACTGGTTTGCTAGATGCTACTCCTCCAATTCCTTAAAAGAACAGAAATACATAATCAAATGAGATGCTAATGCGTGGCGAATTATTACCTGCTACCGCAAGACCAACAGGTTTTGCTTCAGCAACTGAGGTCTCTGGAGGTTGAACTGGTCCTTCTTCATCTTTCTGCACTTGTTGCTCGAACTTCTTTTTTTCTTTCTCCTCCTTTTGTTTCTTTTCCTCTTCTTCTTTTTTCTTCTTAATTCCCTCTTCAGCTGCCTTTTTCTTTGCTTCAGCTTCCGCCTTCTTCTTGGTTTCTTCTGTTTTCTTCTTCGCTTCCTCTGCTTTTCTCTTTGCTTCCTCTTGTTTTTTCTTGGTCTCCTCGTCTTTTTTCTTAGCCTCATCCGTTATCTGCTCTTGTTTCTTTTTGTTCTCTTCTTCTTTCTTTTTATCCTTGTCCTTACTTTCTTTTTTTGGAGGTGCTGTTGTCTTCTTTCTTGCAAACCAACCACTTAATCCTGCTCTAGTGTGTGGATCGACATCATCATCTTCCTCTTCGTAGATTTTAGCAAGGTTATATGCAGATTGATTTAAGAAGTCCATGTATTCTTTGTAAGCAGCTTCGTCTTCTTCGTTAAGACCAGTGTGCTTTGCTGCTTCTTGAAGACGGAGAATGTTAAGAGCACTTCTATGGATGTTCTTGATATTAAGTCCATATTCAGATTCTCTACGGACTGGAACAACTGAAGATTCAATGAGTGCTTCCTGAGCTTCAACTGATTCCTCTGGCCTAATGGGTTGTATATCGCCTTGAATGATTTCAGTTGTAACAGTTCCATCTACGGCTTCTATAATTTTCAATGTTTGTCCTTTGGCACCTCCGTAGAAAGGCAAAAGAGTAATCTTTACTGGTGTTTTGGGATCCCTGAAAACACAACTTATTTAACTCTATCCACAAACATCTATGATATTCAAGTGAAAATGCTTTCTCTGTATTACAGTAGAATAAATGAAAATGCAGAGTAATGTTTAAGCGTATATTTGGTACAGTTTAGTCTTGGTCAAGTCTCATAGTTTTCGTCGTCTTCGTACATAATTTCAAGGTCACTCTGCGCATGTGCTACACCACCTGGCCCTGCAACAGCCACAGCTTCCGGTTCAAACAGAATATCAAACCGATGCCCACGTTTCAAAATAGCTCTTGCTTGGGGGTTAGCGATGGCACTTCCGGCACTGCCTGCTATTGACCTAGCTACTGGTTTAAGCACTAGTTTGGTGATAGGGGCCAACCCATCAGCCCCAGCTTGGAAAGCCCCATTTGCTTCAATCACCACGCGCACTGCTTGCCCGAGTTGAGAGAGTTTATTATGCAGGTGCGCGTTAAGGTCATCAGTCTGATCGTGTGTTGAGTTTTTTACGGATTTATTTGCGTCAATGTGAGCATGGTGAGTATTGTCGTACTTTGGTGTCGTTGTGGTCAATTTATACTGTTGTTTGCGTGTGTATGTTATCCCTCCGTTTGCGATGCTGTTCAGGTAGTTATCAAGGAGATGGTTTTCCGGGTCTTCATAATTCCACACGCGGTGCAACCGATTTACATTGCTGTCCTGCTTTATATGCTTTTGTAAGTGATGTTGTGATGATGGTGTTGGAGGTGGTGATTGGAATATATGATTTGGCACTTGAAATGTTGGTACTCGTGGTTGAGGTACGATATTATGAACATAATATCCTTCTTGGACATCATTAGAGTAGTTAATCCCGTTGAATTGGTTATATTGACCATAATGAGGCCAGACTAGATGCGGAAGTGCCGTGTTGGTTGCATATCCACCAGCGAGGTAGCTGTAAGTAAAAGTTAAAGATTTACGAGAAACGTAAATTATTATTTGTTCATTTACGTATTTAAGGCGGCACGCATGCGATCAGTGCAAGTGCGTTGTTTATTGTGTCATCGGCAAATTAAATGGCTATTGTTTAATGCTTCCTTATTTTAATATTGTTACGATTACAATGACCAAAGCAAGTAGAATATGAACAATGTTAAATTAAACACATATTTTATTTCATAACATGAGAATTTCTAGAAATACAATTGATAGTTAAGACTTATTGATAAGTAGGTACATTATTTTCTAAGAACTACTTTATTAATAAAATAATATTAAATGCCCTTCTAGATAAAACCCCTTCGTTGTCATTTTAAGTGATTATTTTTACGAAAAATCAGTTTGACTAATATTCAATAATACTGCTAATTTTATAATAAAATTGGCTAAGTTTGCTATCACTTACTCTTCTGCTTTGAACCAAAACCATGAAGAAACATAAAATAATAGAACGTTCGTTTGATAGAAAAAAGATGGTCTTTGGTTACTAAAGTTGTTGTAAAATAATTATGTGTTTAATTAAACACATCGTGGTCGCGTTTTTTTTTAGATTAGTCAAGTACGCCATCTATTACATATGAGCTACACATCAATGAACCAGTTTCACAGTTTTTCTAGTATTCACGGCCGAAATATTTCTAGTTTTTCCAAAAATTGTTTTTTGTACTCTTATTGGGTAAATATTATGAAAAAGTCACGCTCCAACTAATTCGAATTTTTTTGACGTTGGTAATATCTGGTAATAACGAGGTTCGCCGATGTTTTAGTTAACTTAAACGACGCAAATCTAAAGTAAAAATTCCGATGAAAAAAACAATGTTGCCAACTTGCGCCGCTTCGGCTTGCTTCGACAGACCGAAGTACAGAATTTTTGTCCGATTAGTTTCTTCAAAAATTGATCATAAAAAGATTACGCGATAATTTTGTTATATACCAACAATGCATTGCATATTTGACATATCTTCAGTCAATATTTTTATAATTCTTCCATTGACAACAAATGATCATATTTTCTATATCAATAAGGCGTCCTATTATATTAAGTTTCTTTTCTTTACCCTTTATTGTAATAAATCACTGGTCCTGTAGCAACAACTTTTCCCACTCTTGTCCCCATCGAAGTTAAAGTCGAATTCAAGGTACCATTATTCACATTACTAACTAAGTCGCTCAAATTTACATTTGGATCAACTGCAATCACCTTAGTTCCTGATCCTGCTATCGCTAAACTATCCGGATGTGTGAAGGCATATCCATTAGGACCAACAATAGCTGTACCTCCACTCCCAGCAGTTGCAATTCCGCCTGGTCCAGCAATAGCAACACCACCTCTTCTAACTTTTAACTTATGAATAAAGATTCCACTTCCCGTATTATCCTTTCCGAATAGTTTTCTTCTATTTTGTTCTTGTCCATGTCCTGGTGCATGAGGTAATAACGGACGTCTCCTCAAAACTCCTTTAGTAGCATGCGTTTCTCCTGAAATTGCACTGCTTTCTCCTGCAGCAGATTCAACTTGTATTTCCTCGTTAACAATTTTTGATTTATTCTGGTGCATTGGTTGATTGTTAAACCAAGTATGCGGTCGGAATATATTAGGTCGTTTTGTATTCCGACGATCTTCAAGTGAATGCCGGTTTAACTTCCGTCTTTCAGCTAGTTGTTTGATGAGCGTGCGGTTTTCTTCATTTGTGTGCATTTCAACTGCGTGGTTTTCGATAATTACTTTGTGGGTTTTTGCACTATGTGTTGATGTAGCAACAGGCGTTGATGTTGTGGTTTCTACTTGCGATGTTGTAGATATTGGTAATGTTTCAGTTGTGAGGTAATTATCATCATTTAGTAAACTTGATGGTTTTAAGTCGGAAGTATTTTTGAGTGATTTTGATAAGGTTTTGAGTTTTTCCAA
Organism: Diploeciton nevermanni; assembly: GCA_027575565.1. Classification (NCBI taxonomy): domain Eukaryota; kingdom Metazoa; phylum Arthropoda; class Insecta; order Coleoptera; family Staphylinidae; genus Diploeciton; species Diploeciton nevermanni. Next base: position 3,725,823 of record JAODIE010000010.1, read on the forward strand.
TATTTTTGGAGATCTCCTAAGATTTTCTAAGCAGTTATCTTCTCTTCTTCTTAAAGGAAAGTTGGAAAAGTATGAATTGTAGTAGATCGATGGCACATTAAGATTTTGCATGTAACGATTATGCATTATTGGTTGCATACTTGGCAAGGTGAATAGTGTAGGTATGGCTGAAGACAATGTCGGTACCGTAGGCAGTGTAGGAAGAGTTGGAACAGGAGTCAAGTTTTGTAAATATTCTTCAGGTACAAATGAATAAAACGGATTAATATAAGAAGTTGAAGATATTGGTTGTATTTCAGGTACAAATTGAATGTATTGTTGATTGTAGGGATCATATGTTAGATGGTAGTTGTAGTTTGGAACTCTGGGCACTTGAGGATAAGATTGATAATCAGGATATGTTTGTAGAATTTGTTTCACATGCGCAACACTTAATTGTTGTTGGAAATCGTTAAAATCTCTTTGTTCCTTTATTTCATAATTTCCTTTAGTATGTTCTATTTTTTCTGCTTGATTTGTATCCTCATTGTTTATTAATATTCTTTCTTGTTGTAGAGTATGATTCCCGCAAATATCCTCTCTTTTAAAACCTTTCAACACTCGTTCCTTGTAATTATAATCCGTTGTAAAATATCCAGGAACAAAGTAATTATTTTTAAGCTTTTCTTGTTTTGTGTAGCCATGTTGTCTATTAACCTGGTCGATTTTAGCAAGTATATCCTGCGTGTGTGCTGAGATATTATCCAATTTTAACGCGTTTGGTATGATTAACTTTTCTTTAGTTATTCTAAAATAAAAACAAGACTTTAGTTAGTAATGCTTTGAACAACTAATATATAATTTGTTTATGGTTAAAAATTGCAATTTAAAGGATGAAAATATTACTCATTAAGTGTGTTAGTATTTAAATGTGTCAGAATGGTGTCAAAAGATTTAAGAAGCAGATGATGGTTAAATACAATGTTTAACACTTTAGGAAACTTTAAGAAAACAAAGTTTGTTGTTGGCTAGGTGTAAGATTAGGACCAGATTCAAAGGATAAGAAGAAATGCGAAAATTAAACTTACCTAGGAAAAGAAGTCCCGAATGCCAGAGTTCTAGAGTTGTGTTCACATTGTTGACACATTTATACATAGTAGAAAATCACGAGTACACTAAACTAAATTCATTAGTAAAAGTCACATTGAATACAGCACATTAAAAAAGGGAAATAATTTTAGCTTGTACTAAAAGAAAGGAAATATCTATAACTTTTGTTTTAAGGAAATGTAATCTAAACAGAAAGACACAATAAAAACTTTAGAGAATTGTTCAATGTGGTTACAAGGTGTTTAAGATTTATTATGCTGATAGAACATAGATATTTAAGTTATTTAAGATTGGTTCTGATTTATATAGTTTTTGAATTGGTACTCCTGTCTATCCCTCTTTATAGGAAACACCAACCAAAATGTTCAAATCCGGTACAAAGAACAAAAGAACCTTTACTGAAGATGACAACCGACAGCCGAAAACGATTTACAAATCAATATTAAGTAAGTGTTTTTTTTTTTTGTTCATGATTTCAATATATTCGTTTAGAAGATGATTAATAAATATTCTTCATTTAAATTATGCTATCAGTTTCAAATTGAAAAGGAATGTCAAGGAAGGGAGGAATGCAGCACAATAAAGAGAAGCGTAAAAAATCTGATAAGAATATAACTTTCATAATATTGCACATAGATTATAGGCATTACAATCAACATAAAGACACTAATATTTGCATATTTGCTATAAAGCAAATTAGAGTTAGATAAGATTATGAAAAGGCTCGGTCTGATGATCAGACTAGGACCATACTTGAGCTTTGAACTTGTCTATTATGAAACTAGGCTTAATTCATCATTAAGGAGACGCAGTTAAATTTGGAAAACAATTAATAAGTAATTAATTTATATTTTTATTATCAAAAAGACAGTGAGTTTTGCAATAATTGTAGTTTTTCAATAACATTACTCAAAACCACACGTTTCTAATTTAAAAAAATAAATTAGGAAGCTATTTAAAATTGTACCTTCCTATTAAATGCAAAGTAAAATTAATAAATAACCAATTTAAAATAGTAATCCATAAAGTGCTTTTCAAATAATTGAATAACTGCCGTTATGTAAAAACCAATCGCATAACTAATATCTCTAATCATCTCCAACACATTCAATCTCCAAGTAGATTTAATTAATAAATGTGCGATCATGCATTACATCGCGTTATTTGTGGGCCAGGTTTATAAGCCATGAACTTCACCTTTCACAGGAAAACAAATTAAACACATCCTTCCATGTGCCATCGCGAGTTCAAAAACTAAATTGCAACATGTAGCGTTCATTGCCTGTCGAAGGTTAATACATTTCATTAACACATCACATTTACATGCATGGCACATACCCCAGTGTTATTACATGAGTGAAAAATACTAATAGTAAACTAGCGGTTATACAATTACCATGTTATTACACTGATAAAGTAATACATTTTTACAACTGCAATTACATCCCAAGCACAAATAGTTTTCCAAAGAAGTAAATTAAAGAGTTCAATTCAATACTCACTGCACTAATGGCTCCGAATTGTAGTGAGCTTCCTCACTGGCACTATCATCATGCTCAACGGGTTGCGGTTGCTGTGCGTGGAGCGGGCGCGCCTCGCTGTAGGTCATCAGTATTGCCATCGTCATTATCTGCCAAATAAATAAGCATTATCAGGATTGTACTCAGGTGTGCGGTGGTTATAGCGATTTGCAGCTATCCACATGTCTATTATACGGTTGTCAGTTACGGGAGACTACCACAATAACGCTGGGCTGTATATTTAAATTATTAACATGGCCAAAGCAAGGGCAAACGGTCGTCGCAATTTACAGCTATGCGTTATTTGCTTTTTTGATGAAAAAGCCTCATGAGTTTAAGCTTGTCGGATGTCAGCCATAAGATTTATGACATAATGGCAAAGAGAGACTGCTTTTTGGAAAATAATTAAATGCAATAGGTTGGGTTGTTTTGTTCTATGATGAATGTATGAGTCTCTAATAGTTTAATAGTATTAATAAAACATTTAATTATTTTACAATACATCATTATATTACAGTTAAGAAAATAATAAATTAATTTGGTTTATTTGGTAGGATGGTAGGATTAATTTATGATTTTTAGGCTTCATCGTGAGGGATTTAGATTTTAATGGAATTTTTAAGCGAATATAATAGCTAAATAATTTAACAATTTATCTAGTAACAAAATAAAAGTCCTAGTATAACAGTCATATACTGTATGATTAATAGTTTAATTCATTAGACATTGATAGTAAAGTAAAGTTTATATATATAAAATAGGCTTACAATTTTAAAATGCATTTTACGGCAAATTGTTATATGTCTTACATTTGCCTCATTAACTAAAAATTTACAGAAATATTTTATTATATTGCTAATATAGACTTGATAAAATGTTCCCGGCATGTTGCCTTCTTCAGTATAAGTATTGTTTATAATTCTTTCTTATTTATGTAGCTTAGGGATTAGGTCTATTGTGTGGGAGTGGGGTAAAAACAGATAATAAGTATTTAGGTTTAAAGAAAACCATCAAATTTAAAAACAAATTAAAAATCCAACACTACTTAATGAGCACACTTAGTCACACTTTCAGACAATCTTTAAAATCTTACGACTAATCACATAACCTTCCAATCAATATTTGCAATTTGAATACTAAATAAATAAGATACAATCATAAATAACTGTTATATTAGTAAGTTTTATAGTTAATTTGCATCTATAGAATGAATCTTAAACACTTTGTAACCACATTCAACAATACGCAGAAATATTTTATTTAAATTTGTGTTTCTACGAGGTGCGCTTCACGCTAATGCTGTTAAAAATACTAATTTATTAATTGTTAATCAAATCAATATTGTGTTGCTAATATAAAAAAAAATTTTTATTAAACGCTTGAACGTTATGATGTTAAACCAGCTGAAGTAGCTAAAATAGCTTAATCAGAACAGTTACTCTCTTTTGACTCATTTGAGTTGTTGAAAGACTACAGGACAAACCAGGTAGTGCAAGCAAAGTTCAATAGAGTTTAGATCTAATAAATCTATGAATCATATTTATTTATGTTTCACCTTTATGTCATTTTTTGCCAATTAATAAAAGACAATCGGTCTACCATTTCAATTTCAATAAAATTCATAATCAATTCGAAAAATTTAAGAAAATTTTACGTCTCACATCTTTAGCACGTGCCTATCATTTCTAACTGTTTTCTTACTTAAATCGTAAAACAAATTATGATAGCCGCTACACTTATTCTTTCATAATGCTCTATCATCATGCATCATTACATTCCTGATCGAAAAACGATTGATGCAGTTTTAAAGCTCATACTTTCAAACCGCATCTGGAAAAAAGCCTCTTCTTCTAGAGATAATAAAGATTGAATTTCAGTGCTCATCTGTCTGAAACGACTGATATCACACGCAAACTGGGCACAAAGAATAAATTAGTAGTTTGTCGGCCCGCATCAATGACGAAACAAACACTTTCAGCAGCTATGAGCTTGATATAAACGTGTTAAATAAACGCACCCAACCCAACAAAACCATTCATTAAATTCAAATGCAATTTGTCCATGCTTTGCGTAATCTGATTCATGTTGCTCAATGCAACCCATAAACTTGAACATCATTCAAACAGTTCAACCTCCCATCAACCAACATAGTAATTAACTATCTCATCCGCTCATCTGCACAAGTGCGTTAGAAATTGATTTACATGGAAAATAAGAATAGTCTGTGATTGTTAGCAAATCTTATCGGTACACATAATTACACCTTGGCGTGATCCAGTCAGTCACATTCTCGTTACTTTTTGTGTCTGATGAATACAAAGATAAAGACCACCAAGAAAATGACCCTGACGAATTGGCGACGGCGTCGATCATCAACGCAGTCGGTGATTATTATTGCAGACTTCTGTTGCTGCCGCCGATGCGCACCTCAAGTGCATATTGCATGTGATGACTTGATGAGTGTGAGCTATTAATAGCCTATCACCTTTCACGCAAGTACCATGGTGGTGCTTTTTTCGCCGTCGCAATTTGTGTTGGCTATTAATTTTGTCATCGCGGCGCTGCCATTTTTTCAGCGGAAACATGACGCAGAAATAGCGCATGGGCTGCCCTGCCGCTCAATAACAATGCTCTTCATGCTGCGCGCCACGACCGCAAGGCAATTAAAGCCAGCAGGGAGCAGGTTTACCGAAGCGCCCGGCGAAGACCGTTTACGATTGCTATAATTCAGGCACGCCTCTAGGCCATCAGCGGCGTTTATTCAAATTTTATGCCGTGAATATTATCGATATGAAATATGTTTTCTTTGGCATTCGTGCGGTGCTATCGTTTAATCATTTAGCGACGTTTAGTGCAGAGTTAGAAATGTGTTTAAAGATGCTGAGAGAAAACTCTGAAGGGCGAGGCACCAACGGTTGTCACACTTACTAATAGAATCCACACAGCATCAAGGTGTGCAATTAACTAGTAAAGACAAACTGGATTTGGTTCTAATAGAATATAGATTTTTGTGATGAACAAGATAGAATTAATTTTAATTGATGATTACATGTTTGCAATGACTTTAAGTGATATCTTATTACCAAGTTGGATAATTGACACATTACAACCAGGGAAATAACCATTACAATGCTCTGTGCATATATTAAGAAGCATACTATCTAGTTTACAATTTGTTGGTTGTTATTAAAATAATTGTCTATTGCTGTTATCACTACTAAAAAAATTACTCGAGGATTTTTTTTAAAATATTGATAAAAATTGTGGTAATGTAGTTGCTTCAATGATCTCTTGAGTACTAACCAGTACACCTTGGTAAACCAGTACTCACTTGGTAAAACATTGAAGGCATGTTGCTTTCTTCAGTATGCAGTAGTTTAACGCAATAGTTTCCGAAAAAACCACTCTCTTCACCTACCATTGAATGTAACCAATATGTTATGAAGTTATGAAGAAAGCAATATGCCTTCAACGTTTTACCAAGTGACTAAAAGTAAGTGTTTTATCAACATAATGAATCTTAAACACTTCGTAACCACACTCAACAATACTCAGCAAAACTTATTTAAATTAAATGTGCTTCCAATTAATATTTTGAAGTAAATTGGTGTTGATTTCTCAACAATAAAATGTATCACTGAATAAAGAAATATTTTTACAAGAAAATTTCCTATGGGATTTCAATAAAAGCCAATTTTATTCAATGACATATGTGTTGCCTACATACAACGCAAAACTTTAAATTGAAAAATAATTTCACCAATATATACTAATTCCTTTAATCAAATCTATTTCAATAACTTTACATATTTAATATCTTAAATAACTTCTAGAACATGTAATTTCTTCATCTCTGGAAAAGGTAGATTTTGTGTTGCCTATAATAAACTTCTTTGACAATCACTACCACTTTATACATCTTGAATAATTCATAATTTAGTTAACAAAAACTATAAATAAATAATAGATAAATATAGATAAATAAATGTCAATCTAAAATATAAATTATCACAAAATGCATCAATCCAGCCGCTGCACGCGATGTTTAATTCAGTTTTAAGCCTTCTCTAGATTTATCCAATAAATATAACCCTAATCCTATTCAGAACTGCAAAGTTGTCTCACTCTGCAAGTTTTTCGTCTACATACTCAACGAGAATATCATTCAAGCGATAAAGTCCACAGGAAGTCTTGGCCGTCGCGGCGTATTGAATCGATACCAATCGAATGGTAACTAATCGATTACCTTTGCATTGAATGCGGAGTGTCAACTTGTTGCACCACTTTATGATCTTTATATATTTATCCCCGCTACGGCTTCCTCTTGAAGATATGTTTGCATCCGTTGCATTCCTGCAAAAATCGTTAAATTTCGCTCGCCGACTGTGCGCGGAATTTCTGTAATTGCAGTAAAACTTGTTCCGTGTTAGAATTATTCATAAAGGCTTATCGTGAGTCATAATTCAGATGATTTAAACATTCGCATAGTTTGATTATCCAAGTTTGTGTGGACTTTGGAACAACATTAGATTGCAGTCTCCATATTAACTGCCTGGCTACTTAAAAGTGTTTTATTAGGCTAGGTTTATAAGAACTGTTTATGATATTAATTTAGCAACTTATTAAATACAAATAATTTAATTTCAAGGAAAGCAATTTTCAAATATAATTTAAAGAGTCTTGATTAAATTCCTAATGGACTTTTATTTTTCAAACGTTTGAACCACGGCATCCTTGTTTACACAATTTATTAAATGACTGAGTTATAAAAGAAATCCGGTTTTATTTGCTAGTGAAAACCATTTCTTAAATAGATCAATTTGATAATTAAATTGCAATCTGAGAAAAAAGAAAAAAAAAAGAATAGTTAAATCTAAACTGTTAAGATGAAACATAAAACGCTTAAAAGTTGGCTCAAATAAGTTCATAGTCGTAACATTTATTTCACATAGATAATCATCATCTATGCAACTATGTTAAGTAAATTACTAAATAAGCATTGTTCATCTTGTGCATCTTGAACATAGATATATAAAACTGGATATTAGGTTTCCGTACTTAAATTTGTCTCTCCTGTGCCTTTCATAGTCTTATTTTGTTAGAAAAGTTGATTTAACCACTTTTTCCACCACTTTGATAAACACAACTTCTATTTGTTGTATCTTTTCTTTCCGGGTTAGAACTCTATAGTCAATAATCATCTATCACCATTATAAATACCCGTTCTTCGTTCACCTCACAAAACTACGTTGTCTAGAAAAAAGTAAGCCGAGAGCTAAAGAACAAACAATATTAAAATTCTCAGTATACGGCATGCCCAGGTGTTGAGTTGTTTTAGCAGCGTGAAAATAACCCGTTCATTGCTCGACCAACTACACTACTCCGCCTCCATAAGAACACCTCCATTTGCATAGGTTTGAGCAGTTTGAGGCAAGCGATTTTGTAAACGATGTAACGACGCCTAACGGTCGCTCGATCACATTTCGAATTTGTCCAAATTGCCGTTTGCCGCCTGTGTCAGGTATGGTCTATGCTTTTGTGCTATGACTGGCAAACCAACGATTAGCTGAGCCACTTAGCGGCAACAAAAATTCACATCAATAATCGTTAGTTGAACCTGTATCTGAACTATATCATCATTGTATTTCAACTGCAACAAATATGTCAGTCTTCTCAATGTGCTATCTTATGCTATCATTAGATGTTACCAATCTAAGCATTAAGAATCGAAGAAAAAAGATTTATATTGCTATAATGAAGCATGACATTACAATTTATACGGGAATACAATATATCGTAACACATCGTAATAAATCTACAGCAGTTAGTGATAAATAATTCCCTATCAATAGATGATTACATCCAGCTTGCAACCCGATGTATTTGACGCATGCGAGATACAATCAAAATTCGATTGAATCCAATACCACTGTAGAATAGCACAATTCCGATTGAGACTTGACATTAACAGCCCTCGATTAATCATGATATAAAAAAACTGTTTTCTCAAAATGTTCTAATCTTCGATCGGTTTTCTTTTAAGTTTTATTTTAGTGTTTGACCACATTTCGATTGCGATTTGATTTATTATCTCATAACTTTTGTAATTATTATTAGATAATTTAGCTGTCATTATTAACAATTTGTGAATAGATACTAAAGCAATGTGTGAAAAGGTAATTTGTTTAACTTTAATGCTTCCAAAATTATAAGCAATTAAAGTAAATTTTTGGTAAAAAAAAAAAAGTGCAGTCGCTGACATGAACGCATATTCCGAAAGTATCTTTACTGGACTCAATATGGGTTCTTGGCACATTTAGTTCTTGAGAATTTTTTAGTCCAAAAATTGAAACGCGAGTGAAACAGTTCAAATTAGTCGATTAATTTCAATTTCAAAATTTCAATTAATCATGATTAATCGAGTGCCGTTAATACCACCTTGATCGGAAATTTGCTATTTCACAGTGTAATTGGTTGCAGTTAATAACACATAATTGTAATTGATAGCAGGTTGATAGGTGAACAACACTTGTGTAAAAGTCTATTTCAATCTCTTCGTGCAATAAATTATTCCACGGATTTTCAACACTAAAAGACGCTGAATAGAACGAGCTGAGAATAATAATCGTCCAATCAGTGGGATATTTCTATTAGTGAAGAATTTGTTTGACAAACAAATTGGGTTATTTATTGGAATCTCAATTCGGATTATTTAATAAGCATATAAGAATGATTGAGTTTCTTATCTTGTGATATAAATTAATTTCAATTAGTATTAGAAAAGATCACTGAAACTAATAATACCTACTTAGGTTTCATGTATATTTTCAAATTGAAAATATTTGCGAATTTTTCAAGTTAATTTAGCTCTTTTTATCTTGGGTATTTGATAATATTAGAGTGCATTTAATTGATTGTAAAACAATTTCATAAAACATGTAAACTATAACGAATCTTGCTTTTTAATCTTGTAACTAAGAGAAACATTAGTATAAACATTTATTAATTGACGTCTAACTTACGGTAAATTTTAAACATGCACATCAAGAAGTAAACTTCTTTCTTCACGTGCAGCGGTAACGAGAGAAAAGTAAAACATATTTCAATTTTATCTCCCTCTATTGGGTGAATACATATAATTGAGTTACTAATTAACACTGAGATAAATTACACGTTTCTCAAGTTCTAAGTGAAATATTTTGTTTAAAATCAGACAAATTGATTGTTTTCGATTTAGAACTAGAAACATTTTTTTAATATTATAGAATTTATTATGTTGATAAAATTTCAACTTAACACTTAATCTTAAACATTTTAAAATTGTTATATAATTTTTGATACACTTAAAATTTGCTCAAGAAGAATAAGAAATGCTTTAACGACTTTATCTGATAAGTTAATAATTTCAATACCCATAATAATAATAATACCTTCTTATTCATGCATTTTGAATTTCCAATTAAATATTACTTTGCTCAAGCTCAACATAAAATTCTTAATTTAAAATCTGGCAAATAAATGAAATTGAATTGCTATAAATGTTATTTAACTAAAAGAGAATTAAACTTTGTTAGAAAAGATCGTAAACTGTATTATTAATTCTGGTTGCACGAATTTTATAGATTTCTCGCTTAGTAATTCTAAACATGAAAAATAAAAGATGTTTTTATTATTTTTCAACCGTAAAATTGAGTTTTAAGTTCAATTTTATGATACGCGCTTTTTATATCTGAACATGTTTGTTTTGTGAGCAAAAGCAGCCTATCTCGCGAAGACTAATTAACGGGCTAATTGTCCTCCTGCAAAACTTCACGAGTTCGTTGACGCCCCTTACAGCGCTCATCGTATTCAGTCTACACAAATTGAACAAGTGGTTGATGGCGGTAATCTTTAGCTTACAGGTGTTTATTATTAACAAGCTGACTAGCATGTCAAGACAACCAAGACGACATACCCGAGATCTAACTACTACTACTTCATGGGGCTTACATCACATCAAAGTAATGAATTTTTAATTTTCAAGAGTAATTGCCAATTAGATAGTCCAGTATTCATGCTACAAATTAAGATAATTGCTATTATTCTTTAATTGTTGATTTTTAGTGTTTTTTTAAGAAATTTATTTAAACAAACTTAATGAAAAGAAAGTTGAATATTCCATTAGTAGACAAGAAAGCTAAACCCACTGAGATGCTATATCTGTCTTTACTCTCGTAATATTGAACTTGGCCATGATCAGTGTCAACGTTAAACTCTTAATATACAACTACTCACCGTGAACAGATCACACTTAATCCGGCTAAACTTCATCATTGCAAATAACTTCTTTACTTTATTAAAATAATCAACAATTTCTATTATATTAAGGTTTCAATAGCGAAAACAGTTTGTGTCTATCAGTTTGTTCACCCGACGTGTATTGTCTCAAGTTATGCAAATTTTTCAGTCACACGTGAATTTCCAGTGTGTTCGAAACGCGCACTCTTCGCACACTGCCGGTTGATTAGAGCTGGCGTGCCTTTTTAACACGCGCGTGTCTTCGTGAAGAGACCTTCGCAAAGACACCGCGAAGAGTACGCGGACAGTGTGGTCTACGCATCATCGGAGCCACCACGTTGCAAGCACCATCGTTAAGCTTGGTTGATGCAAAAAAAAACAAGTGATATAAATTAATACCAAGGTTTTTTGATTGCTCAACAATCTTTCAGTCGTGGTTGATGCAACATTAATTATGTTTAATACATTTGGGGTGCAATTCTAGGAGAAGAAAAAATTCAGGACTAATTAGTACCTATAGTAAGAATAAGAATATAGTAAGACCGGGTTCAATTCCCGGTCGACTAGGTAAGAGACAGGGCACTTTAAAGGGCTGATCCCCCTAGTGAAAGAATCTAAAACCCAATAATAATCCGCAGGATTGGAAAAGCCATTGTAATTAGTATCTATTTAATCCAAAAGGTAAAAAAAAAACAAGAGTTTGCTTTTTAATTTATTCTGTCAATCATTAGAACGTTACTTCAGCTTATCTCCGACATGACAAAACAATCATTCTCATCTCTAGGCCTAGAAATGGCTTTGTACTTGAATGTCCCCAGGTTGAAATCCTGCATTGTAGCACTTAGGCTACGTACAGGACGCACATAGTCGCGCACATCGCTTTGTTACTCATTACTTATACAGGTATTTCATTGTGTAAGCGTTTAATGCGACTCGCGCGTGGTGCGTGGCTAACAGTAACGAATGACGAATGATTTACATACACACGTGTTATCTGACATTGCAGAGCAAGTGAGCATCATGTAATGGAATCAAAGGAATCAAATAGAAATAAACTAGTTTGGTCTAACTAATTCAGATAAACACACAATTTTTCTTTCTGGGTTAATTACAGTATACTAGATTTATTTGGTAGCGAATTATTTTCAAGAACTAGATAAATACTTAGTAGCAAAATATCTAATTGATTTCACACCTTTTCAAGGCTACAAGAACAGCTAATTTCGCACATTCAGAAACTTCTATCCAGTTGAGAAAAGGAAACAATATTCTTATTTGTTATTTTTGGAGCGTACTGCAACCATGCCGGGTACCGACACCGTACTTGAAATCAACTACCAGGGTTATTAGCAATTATTGGGACTGTTGTAACAATAATTATTGTTTTTCTATGGCTAAAGGAGCGTTGATCATTTAATAAAATAGATTAATATTCAAAACTAAACAGTTTTCTAGTACCTATTTTCATTCTTTGTTAAAATATTTTCGGATTACACAATTTCTCAAGAATACAATTCAGAGAATTAAATGGTAATTAACAATGAAAAACAATAAAATAATCAAACATATACATTGCTAGCCAAATGTATTAGAAAATCCAATTTAAAATTGTTTGTTTAGTACTAATAATATCCTTTGAAAAGTTCCTACCAACTCCCACTTTACTATATGGTTAAATTGCATGAAATAAGAGAAATTAATGATGAAATAACTTGTTAAAAATAAATGATCAACCTTTTCAATTAAGTCAATTAATGATTGGCAAAACTATATATTCTCCGGTTAAGTTATTGTTGCAACTTGAGCAATTAGATACTAAAATACACCAAACAAAATCTACCAAAAATGTTCTTCGATGCTAAAGAGTAGTCATTAAACTGTTTTATTGCGTTGAAGGTGCCTATTCATGCTTGTCATGTCTCGTATTTGATTAAAATGTATTTATGTCGACAATCATTGCGAGGTAATACGCAACTATTTAACCACATTCTAAAAAGATGCGAACTTTATAATTAGTTTCTTAAGTTGCAATGTCATCTCAGTATAATATAAGTTCATTGCATATTAATTGTTGCTTTAAGTCAGCATCTCTTAAGTACTGTATAAATTGCGATTTGATCATTCATTATTGCCGCTGTATATCCTTAAATGGTTCCGAATGACGCAGGAAACTTCTGCGTAAATCATTAAGAAGAACGTTCTTGTTAATGAAACCTGTTCAATGATATTGAGAGATCTGCTGATAACCAAATTCTAACACCTACACATTTCTTAATTTTATGAAACTAGTCGGTAATAAAATTGAGCAATATTTGTATATTTTTTTTTTCAGGTAGAGTCATTAATTTTATTAGGAAACTTGTTGAGAGCTAAATTTCCGTATGCATGTTTGATCTGATTATCATTAATTAAAATAGTCGTGTATTGAAAATCTTCATTAAGACTCAATGTCTATAATTTCATGTTCATAGTCAACTTTTTATTTACGATGCATCTGTAGCATAAATACTTGATGGTTGTGCTCGAAAAATAAAACAACTTCTTCATTGGCAGGATAATAATTTGTAACTTTTAATGCAATATCTGCAATATTACCTCCACGAGTTGCTTTTCAACACTCCTGCTTACGATAATTTCAGTGTACATTTCAACTGCATGAGTACTTCTAATTCTTCAAGTTGCTTGCTTTCTGGTATTAATTGCAGGTCGTACCAGGATTTAATTTATAGAAGTTTCCCGACAGGATATGTCAATTGCACATTGCGTGTGTGTTGTGAAAACTCCGATATTAATTGCCATGGCTTGTTTCTATGAATTTATAAACAGAACAGCGATAGGGAAGTATGTAGGTGAATCCGCTGGGCGCAAGAAATAAATAGGATTAGCGAATTGCGGATTAATTATTGCTGACTTCCAGAACGAGTCAAAATATGTAGGATGATATCAAATAAGCAGGATGCAATAATAATGTTGCAGTTTCTATTTACATAATACAATTTTACTCTAATATTTCCTGTCCAAATGTCTTCGGAAATTAAACGAATTTTTTCTTTCATGGTCTGCAACCAGCTGTACAAAGATTTGTAACTTTTGAATGCACGACTTTGAATATGAATAAATCAATAAACAATGGTCATTGACACATGCATCGTTGAGCACACGCTAAACTGTTAAAGACTCTTCGCAGGTCTTAAACGTTGAACAAGAAGAAGAAGAATAAGAAGAAGAGCTGGAGTGCAACACTTGCTCGACTTGTTCTTATTTGCACACGAATACCTTCTGCCTTCGTTCCTTCAGCCAAGTGTCAATATATCAGCGCTATGTAAATTGCAATGTAAGCTGGATGGCGCACAAGCCAACGATATACTTACGCTTTGCATGCGTCTGTCCAGCAGGAGGGTAATAAATCCAAGCCAAGCTGAAGATTCAGGTGCAAAAAGGTAGGCTGCAGGAAAATCTTATGACGTGCAATAAACACGCATTGAGAGTTAATTACGACTAGTAATCACACCATACAGAGTGCACATGCGTAGGATTTAATCCATGCACGCATTAATGAATCGCCAATGAAATTATGATAGTTCCTGCTGGGTGCAACAACATTAAACAATCCCAACGATTTTAAACGCAATAAGCATGAACATCTGCGTGGATTATCTAGCTATTTGACATTGCGTGTATGGAACATAACGCACTAGGTAGCTAATTAAATCGATGCTACAATTGGAGCGCTGATGATGGTATGATTACCAGGCCACTTATTTACCGCGATCAACGTGATTTCTTCATTAGTAATAAGTAAATGTAATCGTAGACTTGAAAGTCTGAAGCAAAAAGTACGTGCCGCAGGTATTGCCTAATGGCACAGATGAAATGGCTCTTATCGTGTGGTATTTCAATACAATGCAACCGGCGGAGAGATTAAATGTGTGATTACACAGATGCCGTGTGCGCATTATGGGCAGTATTCTATGGCAACTGTACAATCCAACAGGATCTGTTGCTGGAAGTGTAGCAGCAAGTTTCGGATAAAATATTGTGCAATATTTTAATCAAATTTTGATGAGAGGAAAAGATGAAACGCAATAAAAAATAATATAACGGTTTTACTAAAGGTGATAGTATTATATTATAATTGTCTAACTGTTAAACAAATTAAAAAGATAGATAGGTACTTTCTTAGAGATATCTCTGAAAATGGAGATTATAGATGGATAAATGCAATTTACAGATGTCTCTGGTCTAGAATCTATTATAGTTTACCTGTATTACCTGCCTTAAATTGAGGTGCAAGGCCTGGCGAAGTCACTCTGGTCTCCCTTCAAAGCGTATAAATCTTTCGCCTTTTACTAAAGATTTCCGTGGAGGGGGATGATTCAAATGAGTCTATAAGAATTTTTTGCAGGCCCGGCAGTTAATAATTGCAGGGCCATCTAAACTATCAAAATGTAATTCTTTCGCTAATTTTATTTTGTAAAACTCTTGCAGCACTCTCCACTCATTTAACCTCCCACTTTTTGTGTGCTCACAGTAGGCCGGAAAGTATGCGACAGGAAACAAATGAATGTAGGAAAACTGTTTGGCGAAACTAGTTATTTTCGCCTTGCAATTCGAATTCGTTCGGATTACTTTCATAGGTCGACGGTTGACGGTTGTGACAATACTAATAATACTTCAACAACAATTATATGTAACAGCTTTTGAATAAATTAAATGTCTGAAAATGGTCTTTTTTTATCAACCTTTTACTGATTAAACTGCAAATGATTACGCAAATTTGAAGTTGATGTGCTCAGTAATTCTAGAGTGCATTTATTTCTTCTCGAACTAAATTGCAATTATAATGTTAATTAATTGTTATGCAAAAAATGCCTTCAAATTGAATCGCTAAATAGAAATAAATATTCAATATTCCGTACATTAATTCTTTATTTTGATCTTAAATGCAAATCGATGTTAATTCTTCGTTTAATATATATATTTTAATTGGTTCTTAATGAAGATATCACAATTATTTCAAATATGCGCACGGAGAAAGATTTTCTTCTCCAAAAAAAAAAAAAATAAACATCTTGCAATACCAACTTGATTCCGCAAATGTTCGTAATATAGATAAATAAATAAAGAAATTTCTCGTTCTTGCAATTATTATTATCTCAAGTAATCACAGGCGTCTGAGTTAAAAGAACAGAATACATCTTGGAATAAAACGTTAATCAAAATAAAATTAAATAATATACTAAAACTGGAACACACGCATCATTCCTCAACGTCACTTTATTCAAACACAGAAGAAGATCTCCACATTGTAGCCTTGCACATTGCAGTGTACTTTTATTGCATTCTTTTCATACTCCTAACACTTTTTGTTGTTTCTTACTGTTTGCGTGCATGACAACTTTACGCACTTATATCACGCACGTTCCCATCACTCATTTTGTATATTTCTGCTCGTGTTTCAAGCTATCATTAGATAGCTCTAAGCAGCTCTGATTCCTTGCAACGCTTCATTGTCGTCATTGTGTGGCTTCTTACACTTGAGTTGCACCCGGTGAAAAAAGTAGCTGCGAATGACACTGACCATAATTTTACCTCTTTCGTGCAATTCAATTCACATGGATGGTAGCGCCTGCGGGAACTTCAACTTCAATTGACATCAGCATCCGCAGTGTGAGTAAGGCAGGCGGGCATAATTGGTGCAATTGTACGATGGTTTTTCAATTACAGTACGATGTGCAAAAAGTGACGTATGTTTACAAGATATCAAAATTGCTTTAATGAAGGCTGTTGGTTAGCTTTAGATTGATAGGATACGTTGTAAATCATTAGTTGTTGACTTTGACTTAATTTTACGCATACAGACAATCGTACCAGTTTGGAATAACCTAAGCATCATTCTATAATTATGGTCATTTCATTGATACGTAAAATTTTAATGATTTGCTTAATAGCAATTCCTTAAAAAGGCAGCGGTTGTAATTGTTATGGGTTATGTAAACCCAATTTCATTTTTATGAAATTTTTCATTTATTTTAAAAGAACCACCATAAAACGATTACCGCCCCCGGGTGGGATCGAACCACCAACCTTTCGGTTAACAGCCGAACGCGCTGCCGATTGCGCCACGAAGGCTGGACCACATTGCCAAAATCATTTTTTTAAATTTATTTTCTTGCATGAACTATAATAGTTATTAATAATTTTTGGAAAAATGTTCTGCAAAACAATACGTATTGTTTAGGATAGTCAAACTTCTAACCTATGTTTAAAAGTTTCTTTTTCAATACGCCAAGTAGAATAATTACACTATTATTACACTTGCTTTAATATATTGTGGATACTATAATCTAAAGTGCCTTCTAAAGATTAGTACAACGAAGCACTATATTTAACTATAATTGTTTTGAAACCCATGATTAATACTTCTACTCATTCCTGTAAATCTGTTTTAGCACTAAATATAGAGTTAGCATAACGTAGCAAAGCAATAAAAATATCTCTTCAATTCCGTAACATATAATTACAAACAATTGCAACCAAACAATGCGCACTTTTGTGCGAACTTCCCAGGTGAGTTTGCGGTCCATATCGCATGTTCTTGGAGACAAACAAAATTAAATTAAACAGTTCCACTTAATTACCTACATATGTTATAACATTTATGCTAATTATGTACAATACGGTACAAACTAGTTTAAAGGACAATTAATTATTTATTTGTTTTTATTGTGGTCTCTTCCGTCGTCACCATACTCGCCTCCGTCGTCTCATTCGAGTCATAATCAACTTCATATTCTTCAGAAGCATCTTTTACTTCATTCTTATCTTTATCTTCTTGCTTAATGTTCTCTTTGGTAATCTCAGTTGTAGTAGTCAATGCGGTGGACGTTGTAGGTGCGATAGAAAGCAAGGTAGTTGACTTAGAACGCTCGAAACTTTTCTGAACTGGAAGTGCCGTAAACAATTTCTCATCTTGCCTGTTAACTTGTCTGGTAGTCAATCGTTGAAAACTACGAGTCGTCTCCGATCTAAACTGGTCTGCTGGTGTAGGTACTTTACTCTCATACGGAAATAAATCAATGGATTGTACATGAGCATGAACTGAAACGCCTGGGGGTACAGTGAATGTACGATCCCCCAAGTTAGTTACAATGCTTTTCTTTCCGCCAGTACCTGTAATCGAAATAATATGAGGTTTCGGTGTACCAGTTGTCCCTGCTTCATCTTGATTGAAACTAGACACTCCGCTGCTACCTCCAAACAGACCATTGTCTAAGTCGTTGATATTCCATGCGTCATCATCATAAGACGAAGGTTTGGTTGAATCTTGAGAAGGTTTGGAATTGGGACGATTATTGGATGGACGTAGTGTGCTTGGTTTTGGACGCAATGCAGATACTGATGGACTACCTCCGAAAAGATCATCTCCATTGTCTTTGTAGTTATCTTCAGCTTCTGCATCAGAATCAGTTATGCCTGAACCTGCAGCACTTACATCTTCAGATGAAACCTCTCCAGTTGCGGTGCTTTCTGTAGATGGCTTTGTTTTACTACCAATACCAGCAGTACCTCCAACTTCTCCAATACCATCTAAAGGTCTTGCAGTTGTACTACCAACGCCACTACTTCCTCCAAAAAGATCATCACCTCCAAAATCACTATCATCGTCATAATCATACGAAGGCCTTACGGGTTTTCCAGATGGTTGTGGTTTTGGCAGTGCTACAGATGGTTTGGCAAATGGTTTACCACCCGGTTGGTTGGGTCTACTTGGCCTTCCGGCACCATAACCACCATCAGCTCCATAATCAGTACCGTAACCAGTATCATAGTTAAAACTACTTGAAGTTACTTCTGGAGCGTTGAAAACATCACCTTGAGAATGTTTGTCGAGATAGTTGTAAAAACCTGACGGTACAATATTAGGACCAGTAAATGGATATACTGATGGAAGATGAGGTCCTCTTACATTCTTCAATACTCTATAGCCAATACCAGGTCCAGCAATATAATGTACTGAATGTTGAACACCTTTATCATCTAGGTAGGTATAAGAACCTCGGACATTGCCATGGGAGTCGCTAACTTCAGTGCGGCGTTGATCAGGACCAGCAGCGACAAATCTGTAGCTACCATCTTGTCCACTTTGAATGGAAGTCCTCCCTCTAGGAATAGGACGTCCTCGTCCGTTAAAAAAGAGGGGTCCATATGCTTTTGGATTGGAGTCAGGAAAGGGGGTCTTAACGTGGAAGCCTGTTTTCTTTCCAGCGATGTATTCAACATTATGACGTTCACCAACATCATCTATGTAGCTATATTGCCCGTTGACGTCACCTGCTCTATTAGCACCTGGAAAACAATTGTACTTGGCAAATTTGTAAGGTTTAGAGAGTATTATAATAACATACTTTCTTTTCTTTGGTATGTTCGTGTTTTGAACCCAAAATTATAAGTCGGATCTTCATTTGGATCAAAGTACGGATCATCTCTAGATCCAATTGGACCACGTCTCACTTGACTCTGATCAAATTTTCTCACTATGTTACTACCACGTGGGCGGTATCCTCGTGGACCAGCTGTATATTGGGTTACATCAACGCCACCTACAAATCAATTCCAGATGAATATAATAAATACATTATATTAAGGAATGAATAATTCAGACCTGTTTTAGGATTGCGTCCACCAAACTCTCCTCTGACCACATTCCGAGAGTTTGCTTTACTGTGATGGAAATTATTTTCATTCTCATAGCCGAATTCATAAGATCCGTCATTGTGTTGTATGTTGTAGTCTTCTTCAGCGTGTACAGATGGTGTAACAAGTAAAAGCACTGTAAGTAGCGTAGTAATTGGTAACACTGAGCCAAATTGACGTGAAGGCCACTAAAATGAATGCTGAATATTAATCAAAGAGTAATAATTATGTTATGAGTTAATGCGTAGCAAGCGAATAACAGAAACGATGCAACTGTTTCATTTGCAATCAAAGCAAGTAAGTAATTATTTCAAACTGGTTTCTCAATGATCATCAATACAGATTAAAGTTGAAAACAGTGTTTTTACTTTTTACGAAAAAGATGTTGGAATATTTTATTTTCTAATAAATTAGAATCAATTGAAATACGTTGAACTATGTTTAAATAATCTTCTACGCAATGTAATTAATAATCCATAATAATCCATTCAAATCATAACTTAGTTATTTTCTCAACACTTTTGTACTAACATGAGACATCCTTAAACTGTTTCTCTTTAGCACTAGATTGATCTGCACCCGCACTCACGGATGAACTATTAGCTAACACTGCCATCCTTCATCCCGAATTCAGTTTTTATACCAGCTCATCGCTACCATGGTCGCGGTGGTCTTCCCAGGTAGGGATTTCCATTGTTCTCGCATCTCGGGCGGAATTTTAGCATTAGCATTCGGCAATGCCCGTCACTGTTCAAGCTCATATGTATCTCCGCGATTTTTAATTGCCATACAGCACGGCGAAGAAGACGTCTTGCGTGAAGATTTTCAGATGTCCTTTGCCTCGAGAAACAGAGGCAGCTGCGCTTCACGCCTCGCTGCGTGTGCAATTAGCGGATATACTCAACATGCGAAATTCTGCAGGATCTACAGGCTGGAGCAAACAATGTTTTGTTGGCGTGTACAAACTTGAGTCTTTGAATTAGTTTTGGTGGCAATAAATTCTTCTAGAGTTTTAAAGAAAGAAAATTACTGCTCCAACATTTAGTATATTTGAGTACCAAACTAGTTTCAGAATGTATGCTGTCGAATACTTCATGACAATGTAAATAACGCGTCCTAAAAGAGAATATTCAAGAATGCAGGCACTGGAAAATAAAGTTAAGCAACGTTAAGTAAAGGTATTTTCGGCAAGGTTCAAATTATACTGATTTGTCTTGTTGCAGATTGAAATTATTTTTCTTTTGAGATATTGCCAGCAATGTATAAAATATAATGAGTTATTAACAACTATATTGCCCATTAGCATTACCTGCTCTATTAAGATTTGAACATTCTTTCATTTTTTGCTATTTTTTATTTTCCACCCAAAATTTCCCATTTAAACTAAACTAAAGATCACCTTTATAATTAACTTGGATTTGTGTTTTAAAATAACAAGAAACAAGTTTGAAGTGTGAAAAAGAAGAAAATTAAGACAGAAAGAGTAACATTCCGATTTGGGTATTATAATTATTAATTATATATATATTAAGTAATATAATTAAATAAGTAATATAATAAAAAAAAAATGTAAATTAACGCGTTGTCAATGAGATATCACGAATGTACTGACTTTTAAAAATGAAGACGTCTTCAATTAACTTGCATAAGCATATTGTGTGTTAAGTAAGTGTTTCATATTTTATTTCTTGATTTTTTTTAGCGAGGTCAATGTGAATTGAATCATCCACCATTTCATGGACAATACTCGTTAAATTATTAATTACTATTCAATTGTTGGCACCTAAATTGTAAGCTACTGAAAATTAAAAGTTATTTCACTTTAAATTCAACAGAGTTTTCATTATATGATTGAAATTTAGCTCTGTAATGAAACATTTGAGTCTATCGTTGATTGTGTTTATGATTTCAATTATATAAGACACACCAACCTCAAACTCCTATGGCTAATAACATAACTTTTAATTCTCAAAATACATTTTGCATATTATCAAACATATTGCAACATGATTTCGTAATGAAGCATTGCTTGCAAGTCAAAAATGCATAAATAACAAGTAAGGCTTAAAGTCAATTTAAATAAGTATAATGCATGAAACATTTCTTATC
Organism: Diploeciton nevermanni; assembly: GCA_027575565.1. NCBI lineage: Eukaryota > Metazoa > Arthropoda > Insecta > Coleoptera > Staphylinidae > Diploeciton > Diploeciton nevermanni. The sequence continues at coordinate 3,747,515 of JAODIE010000010.1, forward strand.
AATTATATTAGCAAATATAAGAAAATTATTCACTCACTTCATCAATTACAAGTAGAATTATCTTATAATTGATTAAATTCCGTAGCGTTATTAGCGTCTAATGAGTTTAATGTGAGAGGTAAACACAAAATAGATTTAATTAGCTTATTAGGAAGTAAACTTTCCTTTCTTTTGTCCATGTTGGTTAAAGTTGCATTTCGTGGCTAGTGTTTTTAGTTGTGATTAATTAATTTCGCAAATTCAACAATTGAATTCTCATATCTCTCATACACCATGCGAACATGCGACCATTTCCCATATTGGATCTATTGTTCGCACCACGTGCTGGGGAATTACATCCAGTCTCGGAGAGTTCCTCTTTGATGTGAAAAACGTATCACTGGTAATCCTAAATTGAATTGTTTAACGCTACAACGTAATGCGCATTAATGCGATGTACAAGCATCGTGTGTTTTATTGAACTTTCGATTGTTATCTATTTATGTGGTTACATAGTGCAAGTAGAGAATTAATATGAAATTTAATAATGTTTTTGTTTCCCTCACATATATGTTAGTAATATAGGGATAATTAGAAGAATGTTTGCGTCAAAATCATAAAATGTTTTTAACAAAAGTGCATATCCGACACATCCACTCAGATGTAAATCAACTTATGAATATGAATAGAAATATGTCAGAGTATCGTTGAGTAAACACCTTCAAAAAGTTTAATATTCATCATGTTGATATAACTTAACACTTACTAAAATTCACTTAATATAGTATACTGAAGAAAGGAACATGCCAAAAACGTTGTATTAAGTGAATTTTAGTAAATGTATAGTGACATATATTATCAATATAATAAATATGTCAAGTACAGTCAGCGTCGAGAGGGAATATTTTTGTGGCGGTGGAACAGTAATGACGGCCGAGCGCTCTTATTATGGGCGCAAGTATGGCAACCCTTATACTTATTTGAGCGAATCCCATGTTGCAGATTCGCGCAAACTTAGCACATTTGACCCATCACAATTCGCTCTGTGCAGTGTTCTAGAATAGGCACACCTATATTATTAGCTGTTGAGAGTACCCAAACCTTGTCGTAACACGCGTAAGACTATTTTGCTTGAACGACACTAATAATAAAATCATTCATAAAAGAAACAAATTAATTTGTACGGCGCCTTTGGGTCGCAGACTAAACTTATGCTTTTCAAATTGAACCAAACAGAGTAATTTAATTAAAAAACAAAGCATAAGTGTAGTAATAATAATATACGGTAAATATATTATTTTAGTTGTCTACATTTTGTTGTCAACGACATAATTAATTCAATACTAACTAACGCAGTAAATATAATGTTTCAATAAATAATTATTTATAGTCGGTTGTAGTTTGTACTTTGATAAACAGTTTATCAACTGCCTACTTTGAATGTTGAATGTTGCTAACATTCTCATCACTAACTAGACTGTTGCTTGAGTGGATTAATTCTTTCAAGCATTTACAACAAAATTAATGTGTGTAATATTTATACACCGAACAGTACAATATTGTTATTGTTCTATTGCGTAGAACAACAAAATATTAATTGGTGTTCGATTGTGTTAGATGTAAGTTATAGATTATTACGTGTTCAGTGGTGTTAGAACGTAAATATAGGTTATTTAGTTTTAGCGTATCTCAGTTCTTTCGTATGTTTACTGATAGGTTGTAAATTCCATTTCCAGGCCAGTCCACTAGCATGAGGAACTTTTTAAAATAAAAGAAAGATACCATATTAAATGGTAATATGAAACCTGTATTTTTAATCAGCAATATCTCAAAAAACTAGCGACGGCAAGCATCTGCTGAAGGCGGAGTTGGCGAGCGATTTACTTTCGGTCATTCGCGAGACAATAATTCCATATATCCTTAATTGTTTATTAAATTAATTCAAAATTATTTATAACAATGTATACAGCTAGAGATCTTCGTTTAAACCACCTAAATGCTCGCATGAAGATACAAACATTAGTAACATGCAATTATTGTACAACTTCAATTACACAATTGCACATTACCAATGCAAATCATGAGCGGCGACTAATTTTCAATTAAAATATATATCTGCCGACGACAGCAAGATATATAAAATGCTACTATTTTGTTTAAATTTAAATATATTACTGATATCGGGCACGTGTATGCATTTTGTATTCAAGGCGATTGCCCGCAGTATTCCTGGATCTTATCCGAAACACAATCAAACACCTGATAGGCGACTTCACAGGTGGTTCCAACGACTAGAAATCAATAAATAAGAATAATATATTACCTAATACAACCTAAGTGCTTTAGTACCTTTAGATTGCTCTGATTTCTCGCCTGACAGCTCAATTTGATAATTTTTCTCATTTTGATCGACGACGATGTGTACTTTGTTCAAACACGTGTGTACTGCTTGTACTGTAGCCAATACATATGGTTTTTCATCAACATCTTCGGTGTATAAATGAACCATGCCTTCGACGGTTGGGTAACCCTGTGAATTCAACTGAAATTGAAAAATTTACATCAATCATATTGCAACTATTGAAAATTTGAGAGCATGCTATAAGAAGGTCCACCTAATTTCGGATTGTTTGTAACCATCTAGATTTTTTGATGATATTTCGCAGTCGATTAGGATTTTTATGCGTTCCAAGTGGGTCGCCATTTCCGAACAACCAGTCAGCCGACTGGTAATAATGAAGAGTATTCGTGGATATTCATTATAATAAATGACTAGCATTGAAGATTGCATGCAATATGCACTTGATGCTTTCCTCACATCAAGTGGGTTTCAGGTGCATTTAGTACTTACTGCATTTTTACGACGGAACACGCATTGCAATAAACACTGCAAGAGAAAAGAACAAATTATTTTATGCTATCTATATTGAAATGTTGAAAAGCACAACTTAGAAAAAGCCATTGAACAACAAGGTATAATTTAATCGACATCTTTCAAGTGGATAATAATCAATTCAACTATGACAATGCAAGTATCTTGTAACAAGTTAACTAAATTTTACCCAAAAATGAAGAAGCTGAATTCTACCCTTTCATTGTATTTGCAAACTGTTTAATATTCATTATATTAGTATAAATGAATTCTTCAGTATTCTGAAGAAAGTAACAAACCGAGAAAAATTTACATGCCTTTCAAAAAATCGTAAAACATCATCATTGTTGAAATACTCTTTCACGGAGAAGAAGAGAAGAGAAGAGAAAATATACGTATTTCATGTGTGACACCTCATTTAATTCGAAACTGTTTTAATAATAAATAAAATAGTAAGTTGTTTTCCTTGGTGTATTTTATGTCTAGAATTTATATAAAAATGGATTGAATAAATACCCCAGCAATTTTCTGTTCATCTTCACTAAAGAATGATCTCCTCCTTCTAATTTTCTCATTGTGGTCTGCTTCATTTGCTGATTTCTCGTCACTTTGAGCAAATGCGATAGCTTCTTGGACATTTAAAGCTTCCAGAGCCTCTGAAACAAAAAGAAAACAACGTGTAATACTTCTAAGATAATAGAATAATATAATCTGTTTACAGTTTAATGTTAAAATATTATTGGTATTTTCTTCAGTGTCTAAATATCAAAGTAGCAACAATATATTAACCAGACTATAAGACAGTTTATTAACAAAATTATCAAAATACTTTATTGATAGTTTGTGCTAGTATTTTCAACTGCAGCTCTTAAATAAATACCTTCACGAACCACTCAATCAAATAAATCAATTGAGCTCAATCCAGAGAAGAAGTGAAATGAAATCAATTACATAATATTTGATATTGTTTAATTTTCGATATTACCACACACTGATTTTATAAATAATTAAAAGTAGTTGTTCTACTTTTTATTGGTAGCAATTGATTACTTATTTATGAACTAAATAAGTTTCCAACAAGTCTACTAGTTCCACTCACTAATTTACTTTCAATTTATTTAATTACAAACCAATATTGCAGTATCCAGTAGTACCTTTCATTTCTTTTCCTTCGTTAAGCATTCTCCGATTTAATTAATTAACTAACCTTCATGCGACGCATTCGTTGTACGTATGCGTGTAAACATTTCAATGTCACAGCATTCGCTAATTAAGTCAGCAAATTGAATTCATCCTAAATTTGTGGCTTCCGCTCGATGCCCATTAATATTAACCGGCTGTGTACGTTACTTAACTCACCTGCAATTAATGTCTGCTTGATTTCATCTTGACAGAGGGCGATCACTTTTTCGATGTTACTTGGAGCTTTGTTCGGAACTTTGCAACGGGACTGAGTTACATTCTATTAATAATTAATTACATTCAGGAGTTAATTACTAAGAGTTAATTACATTTAGTTACGATTATTTTTTTCGTTTATTAGTTACCTGAGCACTTAGAACATGCCCTTGAAATACAATGATCACAGCGCAGCAAACAAAAACCGCACGCATTTTGTTTTTGAAGCAAAGTTAAGTTATCACAATTCTCTAGCTTGCAATTTCCTTGCTGCTTTTTTATATACTAACTGTAAACACTTCTTGTCGATACTTTTTCTTTACTCTTTCTCCGATTGTCCAGTTGCAGTGGGGCTTTCTTCTTGAAATCCCCAAGCACTGATTAAATCACTTTTGCTAATGCGAACAACTGCCCAGAATTCAACAAGTACTGAACACGTTCAATTCAGCTAATTATAATATGAAATTATATAAATTAACGAATCAATAAATTTAATTAATGCGTTACGTAAATATTACACAATTGAATCAAATTGTATTCAGAAGAAACCAACACGAGTCAAGACTTAACACCAATGAGTTCGATTGCTCTTTTAACATTTATTTTATATCTCAACCAGCCGACGTGATGGTGATTTTACTTTTCCTTTACATTTATCCAAACAAATCATCCAAGCTGCCATACAGTCCACTTCTTCGACGATGAGTATAATATTATTTGCAAACCTCAGCGGGCAGACCACTTTCTATATCGCATGTGTGTAAACTCTATAAAGCTGGTGCCGTACTGGAAGGAAGGCAATACCTATATAATTTGCAACTGTTCTTCATGCAAAATGATTTATTGCACAGATGATACGGTGTTGGTCGTTTTGCCGTGGTCTGTGGTAATTACGCGAACACTGTGTTTATTTCACGCTTTTGCCTCCAATCCTTTTCAATTTCAATCGGTAATTTGTGTACTAATGGAAGTATGCAAGTGGATTACAATTGTTATCTGATTATAGGTGCAATTGTGAAACAATGACCGACACACTTTCTAGAAATGTTTGTTTTTTTCTATTTGCCCGGTGACAGGAAACATATAATATTAATTTAATTTGAAACTCGTAACACTAAAGTGCCCTCAATTTGTGTTCAAACGTTTGTTGCTTTTAGTAAAGTACAAATGTACTTGTAGTTTTCAAACTTCAAAGAAACAAAAGCACAAAGGAAAATATGCAAGAGAAGTTGCCTGCAATACTCTGCGCATTTTCGTTTCTGTTTCCATTTCTAATCTTTTTCTGATTGATTTACGCAATCATTGCATCTAAAAATATTCAATTTCGGATACATGGTCTGTGCCCCAGAATAAGTTTGGTCGGATTCTTTAAATTCTTTTCAGTCGGTCACATTTTGGGTTATGGTTATGTCATTGCCTCCACCATGTCGCAAAGGTGCATCAAACTTCTACCCGAAACTAGCTAGTTATCACTAATCTAAATACTTGGCGTACGCCGCAATACCAAAAGCACAGTTACTACAGTTAATTACGTCTGATTCCACGTGTACACATCACAGTTATGTAGTAGTGTGCGCGTTCCAGCTTTATGATCAACAACAGTATCCTGCTCCTTCTGCCCACCAGCAGTGACCACAACAGATCTAGGGCCAGCTTGTGCTCTGATTCCCAAGGTTTAGCAGCGAGAACAACTTGTAGCCGATTGGAAAGGAATGCGCCAACCACAATCAGCTGCGGTCGAGCGTAATTATAGCAGACCTGTTGTCTCATCCCATCCGCTGCCACAACGTGAAATACCTTCTCGATATCCGAAGTCCACGTACTCGCTGTTCAATCAGTCGCATCGCGCATTGCATCGCCACATATCAGCGTCGTTCGTCGAGTGATTCAGTACAGTATATCAGTCGGCGCAAAATCGTGAGTGTCGTCGCACAGGTCATGTTTACACTTCATTAAAGCGTCAGCCGCTTGTCACTTCGCACCAGCCGGAACGCACACGGCCAAAAATGGGGCTGCAAAGTCTAAAGACCTCTCGACTGATTCACCTCTGGTTCGCGGTCTCGTACTTCATCGCGGGGCTTTCCATCAATTTTCTACAATGTATTTTATATCTCACGTTGCACAAGATTCACAAGGAGCTGTACAGAAAAATCAACTATTATCTGTGTCACTCATTGTATTCTTGTAAGTAGAGCACTTGGCTTCACAACTAAATCAACATGTTGTTGGCATCTATGCTGATGTCAATTGTTTTGTTTCAGTGCTTGTTTGCCTGAGTGATTGGTGGTCGGGAACAAAACTATACATATATGCTGATAAAGAGGAGTTTGATAAATATTTTGGCAAAGAGCATGCATACTGTGTAATGAATCACACCTATGAAGTGGACTGGCTAATGGGATGGATTCTTACAGAGCGCTTAGGAATGTTAGGAGTGAGTGCAAATTGGGATTGAGATTGTGAATTGATTGTTCATTTGTGTTTTGTTTAGAATTGTAAAGCATATGCAAAGAAGGTGATACAGTATGTACCAGTCTTGGGATGGTGTTGGAAGTTTTCAGAGTTTGTCTTTTTGGAGAGATCCTTTGAAAAGGACAAGAAGAATATTGTCAAACAAGTAGAGGCATTAGCTGATCATCCATATCCAATGTGGGTAAGTGCCAAATCATATTTTAACTCTTCAAGGTAAGCATAAGAAATATTACGTTTTTATGTTGGAATTTATTCTGTTATTAACATAAAATGCTAAAAGAGTATCCAAATAATTTCAATTGAAGATAACTTTACTGCATACACTACTTAAACTTAAGTACTTAAGTTAAAAATTCCATATTCATTCAATTCAACTTATAGATTTGCATTTTGTATATTACACTTTGATAGTTATTACAATGCCTATGCAATGAATGTTTATTTTGGCCTCAACAAAATAGACTAATGACATCAAAAGAAACATTACTCAATTAGTTATAGTAATGCTTACTTTTTTCAGTTACTACTCTTCCCGGAGGGTACACGCTTTTCAGCGAAAAAGCAGGAAGCTTCGCGCAAATTCGCCACAGAGCGTAATTACAAGCAGCTTGATTATCATTTACAGCCACGCACACGAGGCTTTATTGCAAGTTTGCCCGGTGTGAAGGGTAAGGTGCCTGCCATATATGACATTCTGCTCGCGTTCAAAGAGGACGATCCCGTCAAGCCTACAATAAACAGCATTCTCTTCGGTAAGCCGCTGGTCGGTCACATGTACATGAAGCGCATTCCTATGGAAGAGGTGCCCGAATCCGAGGAGGATCAAGATAAACTCCTTCGGGAAATGTTTCAACGCAAGGATCGCCTACGCGATAGCTTTGTCAAAACCGGGGACTTTTTTGCTACCTCTGGCGAAAAACGCTGGGAAGGTTTTGACATGGGAGAGAAACGAATTTATCCCCTCCTGAATATGGTGTTTTGGAACACTTTTTCATTATTTATTGTGTTGTATATGATGGTTAGTTTACTGATTGCTGGCAGATGGATTTTGTTTTCAATAGTTGCGGCAGTTTTGTTCTCGTGTGAGTATAAATGATCCGTTTCAACAATAATTGCTTGTGAATTGATTTATATTTGTTACTTATTTTACAGTTTACTTCCTTCTCATTCGAACGATCAGCATGTCTAAAATCAGCCGGCAGTCGAACTACGGCTCAAGCGCCAATGGCAACGCCAAACAAGATTGAGGTTTTCGCAAAGGGACGCGCATTAAGTCAAGTGCCAAATTATTTTAATACATTGACGCGCCCCTTTTGGACAAGCGCCGCATACCATAACGAACTCGTTTTACACGAGCAGGCGAGCACAAAGTATCAGGCTTATCAGTCGCAGAGGTGTCTTCAAAGCGACCCCACATTTGTTTCGGTTTTTATCTATAAGCCAGCATATAGATATATATATATATATATATATTATATATAAATATTCATTGTGATCCCCCCACCCTAAAGAAACAGAGAAAACACTTTCCATATTTTCTCCGCGATGCGTGTTTACATGTTTTCTTATCTTATATTTACATTATTGTACTAATATTAGATGTCTGCTGGACATCAGGATTTGACAGAGAGGCAATTTCTATTGATGTTAATGTATATGAACATGTAATAAAAAAGGTTTAATACTATATTGAATAGGAGCAACAAAACCTGCATTAACTTGATAACAGTATCAGGAACATCCCCAGCAGAATTATCCTTGCTTGTGAATTTTCTTGTAATCCAGCGTGCTTTATCTGAGTACATGAGGTATGAAAGCTTTAGTTGGTTCAATTGAAAGCGAACTGTGAAGCCCTATACTTTGTCATCAGTGTAGTGCACCACTTTTCTGAGTATTCGATGCCAATTTACCAAACGAAATGGGGTCAGTAAGGTCACAATCCTCTCACCGACGATATACATACTACAAATTTAGCGGACTATATAGTCCATCTTTAAAGTTCATACTCTATTCATTAGAATCGTGTGAAGTATCTTTAGTATCAATCATCGAAGTAGATACCTTCGTAAGTAGTTGATACACTGAATTAGTACCAGGAACATGTCCAATAGAAATATCCTCTTTCTTTTCGGCTTCAGGATCACGTACCCGACGTTGTTCGAGGATCTTCTTGTTGCCCAGCTGCATATAAACATTGGCGTTGGGGCCACTATAACTTAGATATCGTTTTTCTGCCATAACTTTATTAAACATACTCCGTCGCGCATAATATATTTCCTTAATAAATTTAGCAAGATTAGGGTATTTCTTTATGAGAGTCTCAACGTGCTTTGGACGCCATATGAAAGCTTCAGTTGGCTCAATAGCTACCACCGTCCAAACATGTCGGGTTCTGTGGAAGCCTAGAAGCCCTACAATTTGTCCATCAGTGTAGTGCACCACTTCCATGCCATTCTCAGTGTAGGATGCCAATTTACCAAACGAAATAAAATAAATACCCTCGCAGAGTTCATTTACAGCAAATACTACATCACCAGTATGGTAGAATACCGGTTCAAACGTCATAATCATCTCACCGACTATATTATAGTTCAGATGTTTACACAGATTCATCGTACAAATCAAGTGACCACACGAATGGAGGTAGATTTCATTTAGGAGATGGCTACTCATTAGCTTAGTGATGGACTTCTCAACGTAGAATTTTCCATGGTACTTATGCTTCATGAAGACATTGATGCGTTGCTGCATGTTCCATGTTAAGTAGTTAGCCACAAAGTATTTTGAAGCCTCATTTACTAAAGACTGAAAACGTAATGGCGTCTTTGTGTAAATCACCATCGTGCGGTAAATAAAGCTTATTGCAATTATGCGGAACAACGCACCAATGATCAACACAAAAATCAATGCGATCTTCTCATCTGTTCGAATTTCCGTAGTCCCCAAAAAGAAGTGACCTAATACCTTGTACATTGTTTTAATATATGTTTCTTGCGGATCAGCCTCTTTTTCGTATATTCCATGTTGCAAAAGTGGTAACACATGCAAAATGCAAGTAAACCAATGTATAGTTACTGTTCCAAGATACAAATAGCATACGGCATGGATACAAAGTCGTGGGATTTTTAGAAGGTATCCGATATTTAAAGCATATTCAATAAAAGTCCATGACCTTGCAAATTGAATAAGATGGATCAGCATCCATCCACGCCCTATGGCATAAGGAAGATAAACAAATCCCACCAATGGAAGTGCATCCACAACATCAAATATAAAATAAGTCCATAGGTATTTTTTGTAAATCATAGTGAAATTCATAGTTATACTAGATTTACCCTGTTCTACTTTGGTAAACCCAGTGATAAAGTTCATACCAATGTTGCAAACTAGTACTCCGCAGCCTGCCAAAGCACAATAAACATTGAAAGTATCAAATAGACGTAGCGACCAATCCTTTCGAGTGAAAGCAAGCACAAAGGGCCGCGTCCATATCAACAATGCCCACGTTATCAACATTATCACTTGCCACCAGAGTGCTATAGCACTAAAAGGATGAATAATGATGGGCCACTTTGTTTCGGCTGTTTCAATCCACGCCTTGACAATTCTTTTCCTGGTAGGATAGTAATACCTGCATAAACGATGTTCGTATAGGGGTAGTGTTAGTTTGCGGGCAAAACGACCAATGCGGCCCAGGTATGATCCACTAGGACTTAGCAGATGTAGACCATGATCCATATCCGCCGGAATTAAACATTTGTGACTTCCAATAGATGGCCATGCAGAGTTTTCGCCAATTTGACTTTTCTCTGGTTTAACCAAGTTCACCATCATTAAATGGATAGATGAGGTGATAACAAAATTGACAAGATAATTCTATATGATGTAGCAAATTATTCGACATATCAATAATATAAACAATATTTATTTAGAAAACAATTACTTAACTATGGAAATAAATGCCATATGCAAAAGTTATTTATCTCTCCTCAACTTCCGCTTTTGAGAATGTTCCACTAAACCCTTTGCGTTTATTTCGCCGAAAGCATCAATTTTAACTTTACTCTGAAATAAACTTCTAGGGCGCTTTCTAGAACCTGCCTTTGCTTCAATCGCATTTTTCATCACACTAATTGCGCTTTCTGTGGAATTACCCTGCAGTTTCTGCAGTATTTCAGAGTTATTCGTGCTTAGTGGATATTTCCCACTTACTAAACCCTTGGGAAAAATTGATTTTGCAAGCAAAGCAGTTAACTGCTTACGTCTTACTTGAGCTGTTTTCCTAAAACCATGCGCCTCATCCAAATCGTACTTTAATGTAGGGTTGTCAATTATGATATCCATTTCTTCTGCTGCTTTCTCGTACCAACCACTCTCCGCGTTTGCTTTACGCACGCGTAAATCAAGTTTATCCAATTCGCGAGCTAAGTTTACACGTTGTTTAACTGCGTTGAGAAATTGTTCTTGCACGGGGAAGGATGGCAAATCTTCGGCTAAATTGAATACAAATTAAATACATAAAATTAAAAGTAATCAATACTGAACTTACTTTTTCCAAGTGTACGACATAAACGTAGATAACTCTGCAATTCTCCTGTTTCCACTAAAAGTACAGTGATACCTTCAGCCGACGCACGAGCTGTTCTCCCAGATCGATGAATATATCCTTCAGCAGTGCGAGGCGTTTGATAATGTAGAACATGCTCGACAGCAGGAATATCTAGACCTCTAGCAGCTACATCAGTAGCAATAAGAATGCTGTTTTCACGATCACGGAATCTGTTATAAACAACTGGTTGAAACAATTTTTAAGGCATAGATATTCTAATAATACCTGTCTAAATTTTTTAATCTCTGCCTCTGTTGCATTGAAGCATGTAACGCCATTGGCTCACAGCCCAACAATCCCAATAACGTCGTCAATCGTTTCACACAACCAATCGAATTACAAAAGATCAAAGTCCGCCCAGGATGTCTTTGTAGAAAGTAATATACATAGTGATCCTTCTCATTTATGTCACATGTAATTCTGCATTCAGTCAAATTCTGTGCGGTACCTTTACTCTTTTGAGTAATATCAACAATCTTAGGATTTGTTATTCCAAGACACTGAACAATTTTTCGCAATTTTTCAGCAGGTGTCAAATCTGCTACGCGTTTCTTTACCTTCATTTTCTTTTTCATTAAAATGTGTGTGGGCAACTCATGAATCAATGTTAATGTAGCCGAAAACACGAAATTCTGTCGTCTCTGGCGATTTTTCTCATTCATATTGACGCGTTCTAGAATTAATTCCAACTCATTGAAATGACCGCGTTCCAACATACGATCAGTCTCATCAATAGCTAGATATTTTATGTTATCTATTTGTGACAAATGTTGATTTCCTTGTTGAATTAACTCCCATAGTCGACCTGGTGTAGCTACCACAATTTCAGGAGATGAATTCAAAACGCGTTCTTGTTTTGCTGATGCTAACCCCCCAACAACAACTGCAACTTTAATTGTTGTATGCTTTGAAACTGCAACTAGATGGTTTTTAATTTGTATTGCCAGTTCTCTTGTTGGAGCCAGAATTAAAGCAAATAATGGTTTGGAATCATCTGATTCAGGATCTTTATTTTCTTTTGCTTTCAGAATGCCTTCAATTATGGGAAGACCAAAGGCCAATGTTTTTCCACTACCTGTTTCAGCTGCACCAAGAATATCTCTTTTGCCTAATAATTTTGAGAGTAGATAATTAAATAATACAATGTTTTGAATAAATGTCACATACCTAAAATGGCAGCAGGTAGTGTCAAAGATTGAATCTCAGTTGGGCAGGAGAATCTCAAACTTTCAATACCTTTCAAAACCAGTGAATTAAGTGGCACTATATCCCAAGCTTTTAAATCAACTGCTATAACTTTATTTATTTCATTAGTAGTTTCAGCTATTTTGCTCATAACAATTTCATCAATTTTAAAGTCATTTCCCCCACTTGATGCACCACATTTGGAAGGGAAAAATAGTGCATCATTATTTGCTATATTCCTAGATTCTCTCTCATTTGATTTCTTAGTTTGTACCTTTTTCTTAGGTTTTACTTTTTTATTGTTTCCAAGTTTTGGAGGTGCATGAGGAAGGAAATCATGCAAGTCATAATCATTGCATTCCTCTATACCTATCAAGCCGTCCAAATCCAATCCTTGTTCAAATAAATTACCTTCGATTTCTACTGGTGTCCATAGATTTTTTGTTCTTGGTTTAACCATTTTGTACAGACTATTACCACCTTTGGCTAAACTTATTTACGCAAACAATCTGACTTAACCACAAAGTTTCACGTGTTTATTTGGCCGCAGGAGTTCGCTTTGTTTGTTTTGTGCGAGAAAAAACGAGAATGAACGACATTCAACTTGTTCCAACTGTTTCAGTGCTTCAGCTGGCTTTGGTGAAGGACAAACAGTGAATACAGCGGTTTGGGCCGGGAAGCTGTGCTAAGAAATGACTGAAATAAGGTGATTTTGATTTTATAGAAGTGATTTATCGTTGCTGCACGTATTGCGATTTTTGATTGCCGAATGCTAATGCAACGAAAATGAGTAATTTCGACATCCTATCAAATGGTAGCCGTCAATCAATCAGTTCAGTGGATATTACAATTTCCAGCAGTTTGTATGAAACAACTACATTATTCTCTTTTAAAAATGAGGTAGGAATAAACGTATTGATTGAGATTTTTAACATATGTTTAATTGTGCTTGTTATTTTACTTTTAGGCCTTGAGTGAGAATCCAAACATAAATTCCTTAGGAGACAGAAATACTTTGTATCTTGCTGTTGATCAGAATTTGTGGATTATCTCAGACCTTGGGAGAAGAACTGTGAGCTTTGAACATCAATTTTCTAACAGTGTTGAGGTTTTTGCACTTGTAAATGACTTGTTGCTTTTTGGATTGAGTAATGGAGAAGTTCACCTTCTCAATACATCATTATTTAAATTTGTTGGATCTTGGTGATTGATATTAATTTAATTAACCTAATTAGTATATCTAAAATATTTCAATTTTAGTTGTGTTTCTCAAAATGTGTGGTTTGATTCCAAGTTTTTCATTGGAATGTATAAAGATGATGAGAGTGAGGATTTTTTGGTTCTTACCAAGAAAGGTCAATTATTTAGGTGATATTTACCAATGCTGAATTAAATAATGGCAATAATTCAATTAACTGTGCTTTAGAATATCTTGTGATGTTGCTGGGAACTTAAGTTCAGACATGGTCACTGACTTGGCTCACAATATAACCACTGCTGCTTGTTCAAATGGGTATCTTGTGGCAGCTGGAAATAGTCTGATTGTTTACGATTTGCATCTAAAGTTAACAGATGAAATTAGTCTAGAGAAAGAACAGCTCCTAAAAAGTGTGTGGCCCTGTCACTACAGTACTTTTATTGGATTGCAAGAAAATGGTGTTTTATGCAAGATTTGTCCATTCACTTTATGCTTCATGGAAATGGATACTTGTGAATATATTTCAGATTTTTTGATGTACATGCATTCTAAGAACACTTACATGTACTATATTTCCATTGTTGATTCTCAGCAGAGAATTATCATGGTTGAATTTGATAATGATAAAGAAGAATCATTCAACCTCTCTACTAGAAGTCAGCCATATCTTGTCTACATGAATGATGAAGACGAAAATCAGCTCTATCTCACAAGAGAAGAAAACAACCTGCACTTGAATGTTATCAGAGAAACAAAGCCAGAAGATCGTTTCAAACGCTTAATTCTGAAAATGCGTTTTGATGAAGCTGAAGCTTTTGCTAAAAAGTACAATCTTAGCCCAATTGAGATTAACAAAGCTAAAGTCTCTACATACCTTGAAAAGTTATGCACTCTTGATGATATTGATGATTTACTTGCTTTACTACTGGAAATTCCCGATGCGCAGTATCAATTCCAGATTTGTAGAGATGTGTCTACTTACTGTGCTTGTATGGAAGGCCTGGAAAAAATCGTGAAATTCATGTCTGGATTAAAGTATCAAGATATGAGCCCGCCATTTGATTGTCTTCTGAATAGTATGGTATTTAATTACGACACATATCAAACAGTATGTCGCTGTGAAAATGAAGAAATGTCGGTTAACGGTTACCAGGATTTTAACAAGAATGATCTTTTTGAATACCTTATTGCTCTATTGAGGCGAGGCAAAATGGAATCTGCGATTATTGTGTGCTCGCGTTTGGGCTCAACTGATTTTACTCACGAGAATGTTGCTACTGTGTTGAAATATGTGGATTCTTATCATTTGCGTGAAATTGCATCGTTTCTACACACCATGATTCCAAATACATTGCTGTTTTTTCCGGAAGCGCGGAGTATATTCTGCAAAATGATTATTCGTAAAGTGTATGCGTCAGAGCGTCGATGCGCGGAAATTAATTTCCCGGAAGGATGCATTTCCTTTGTAGATCAGACATTGATTGTCTTGTGCGGAGACTTTGACAATGAGGTTTATGATACCGACCTCACTAAGGAGTTGGTTGATATCTTGAAGTGTTTGAAAACTATTCTTGAGCTGAAGAATAATTTTAATTTGCTTTTGCCATTAAGTGTTTGCCTTGAAGTAAGGACATTTATTAATGTATTATTATGTGTAATGAAAATATGAACATATATATTTTAGGGTCCCGGTGCAATGTTGAGAACTTTGTTGGGAAAGAATTATACCTTTGAGGATGACTTTCTTGATAAATTCCTTGTTAAATTCATGCTAGAAAACAATTTATGTCCTGATACAGTTCTAAGCAAGGAAATAACTGCATTACTACGTTGTAGCCCACGCTATTGGATATCGCTCGTACCAAAGATTTGGAAAAGTGTCAGTTCAATTTCAGTTCGACTTGAACTGTTACTACAAATGTTACATTCTGCTCCAAAACCATGGTGCAATGAAATACGAGAAATGATGTCTGTCGCCCAAGAATGGAACCATCCTTTGGTAGCAGATGTTCAATCTGAGGCAAAAAATGAACCGAAATATATTGTTTTGTATCGTCGGGAATATGGTCTTGAAGACGAAACATTGGAATCCGCCGAAACTGATGTAAGTTTATGCGATATGTAAGTAAATCTATGTTTAATTCTAAAAATTATTCATTTTTTAGACGTTTGTTACTCAAAGAATGATTTACTGTAATCTACCTACTTTAATAGCAGATGTTTACACATTATGCACGAGTGAAGAATTGAAAGCAGATGCGAATTTTCTACTTATGATTCATTACATTGATTCGTACGAACTGAAAAACGTATTTTCATTGGTTAATCGATTCAATGATGAGGAACGACTGAAATTAGTTCATGACTTGTGTATGTTCTACAGAAACAGTTCAACCTTAAAAGATGTCAAATTACGTCGGTGTCTAATTCAATCACTGGAACTCCTCGTTTTAAGTTTACCTGATAGTAACACCGAAGACTTGATCGATACATACCGGATTATTGATAATCTACCCCTTGATATGCTCCATACGGATTTGTTTACCATTTTGCAGACTAAAGCAGGACGAAAATCAATAAAGCATGCTGCCATCAAAGAACTTAGCTTCAATACTGGTGATTTTCCACAGTTCATCAAGAAATGCAAAACATACGGTCAAGTGTTTTGCCTTTCATATGAACAGGTCGCTTTTCAAACTTGTTCGCTAACCCATGATATAAATTTAATGCACAAATGCGCATCGTACTTATGCGAACACTCTGAAGATCCAGAAAGTTTATCGTTGATGTCTGTCCTAATCTTGCGCGATATCGCCATGGGAGATAATGATGCATATGGCATGTTCTTCAATGATACCATTCAAACGGACAGTTGTGGAAAACCGGTTGATGAGAAAATGCTCAAGGATTGTCTGACATTGGGTAGACATATGGCGGCAAAAGCAAGTCTCCTTTCTGAAAACGATCTTAATGAAAGAAATGTGTTTGTTTGGCTTTGCAATACGTCCGAGTTGGTTCAAAGTGATGTTAATCAGAGTTCAATATACACAATGTACCAAATTTCTCATGTTTTCAATAGATTCTGTCATTATATTCAGAAATCTAGGAAGTCTATAGAGTATTTGAGTTATCCATTTCCGCCAAGATTAAATGAGTCCGAGGATGATGATGAAGACTTAACAATGAAAGATGGATGCTTCAATACTATATTAAGAAGTTTAGAACAGGCTTTGCCTTCAATATTGCGTGAGAATCAGCATTGGACTGTACTGAAGCTATTGCTAACTTTGCCAGGTCAATTTGAACTTGCATCAGAAAATCTGCTAAATCAACGCTTGCAGGGAATGATTGGTAAAGTTAAGGGTAACTATCTTAGTCAAATATTTGCTGCCCAAACTGTTAAAGAACGTGATGCATTCTCCCTTCTTCTAACTTATCCTCAGAAGAAAGCACTGAAAATTATAACTGAAGCTATGCAAAGATACAAACTAAATTTTGGAAAGTTTGAAGCAATCGTCAAGCTGGGAAAACGCCTGACAACATTTTACAAATCAGGAGATCCATTCAGTAAAACAATGTTGGGTATAAAATGGCGGAAGAGCCTACCTGACTGTTCACTATCTTTAAACAACTTCTTCGCGTCGTTATCAAAAGATGAACTACTTGATCCACTCATTACACAAAACCAACTGTCTATTGAACAGGTTGCTGAATTTTGTATTGATTTCAAACTAGATGCACAATCCAACTACTTGAAATATTTAAAGCACATAATAACCACTTGGGCACCGACTTATGAAATAAAAGTTGATATTTGTGGAAACCACACTCTTGATGTGAAGGATAGTGATGTAGATCTAACTACGAAATGTATGAATGTAGTTGCATTAATCAATAATCGTGATACTGTTTTAAAATGTATTGATACCTTGTGGAAGACAACGAATGTTTACTATTACGAGGTTTTTATGGCCATTTTAAGTGTCGCCGCATCGCTAAATGATGCAACGCATATTAACTTCCGTATGGTGCTGCACTTCTTTAGAAACTATCAGCGTATAAGCAAACCAAGCGAAGTTGAGGGTGAAGAATGGTGTTCCAGATTCATGTATAAAACATTGGATCCAATCTCTGAATGGCGGTTTCCATTTTCACCTATGTTATTCACTAGCGATCTGTGGAAGATTCTTCGCAGTGAAATCAAGTTGAGTAACTACGAAGAGTGGTTTGTGCTGACGGATCTGCTGAAATATTTGACACGTAATGATATATGTTCATTCGTCGTTAAAGATATGGTATATTAATATTCTTTTGCGGATTTATTTTGTAAGAATGTACTAATAATATCTATATTTTAGTTATTCGGTGGTCCCAAAGTAGGAGGCGATTGTGAGGAGAAATACAATTTACAACCGATGTTCAAACAAGCTTTTGTTGATATAGATACATGTTTAGCATACATTACGGAGCCACTTCTTGCCGCATCCATGTCTTTCCACTTGGTTGCAAAGTCACCGAAGGGTGCAGATCGCGTAACTGCGTCTAAGTTAGCATATAAATATGCGAAGATTTGTAAGAGTGCTGGGATTGATGTGCCTAATTATAATCAGGTACATTCATCAATAATTTCTTTCATATAAAGATGTAGTGAGTGCACCACTTGTTTCTACAATTTTTCATTTACTTTTATAGATTGAAACAGCGTATTATACCTATGCAGCAATACACATTCTGCACACTTATAAGTTATCCAGACCCGACTATTTGGCACTTGTGGATAGTCCGGATGAATTAATTGAAGCCCTCTATAAAGATGAAAGAATTGTGATGCAATCCAACACATGTCTCACGCAATGTCCTGATATCAATAAAGCAACCGATGAACTTGCAGCTTTGTTCAAACGGGATATATGCGCCATTCGCATGGAGTTCCTCAACACATGGCTAATAGATCAAAATGCACTCATGGGTGATTCTAATCAAAGTAGTATTTGTTTGATGCCTGATGTTAATGAGGCCTTTGATGAGAACCTTGAATGCGTTGTGAGGTTTGTAGTAAAATAATGATTGAACTACTTCTTTGATGTAATATCATCAACTTATAGAGCAGCATATCTTTGTTCTCATGAGGATAGCGAGTTCTGGCGTAATCATATATTCAATCTATTTCAAAATACCGATGAAAACTATCCCCAAGTCCAGGGACGTTTATTAAAAACAATGAGTATGATAACTTCACCGGAAGTATTCGGAGAGTTGTGGGAGTGTCCATATTCGGATATTTTGTAAGTATTTTTATTTATCTATTAAAATCAATCTATCGTCGTGACCCTACACAAGAAATATGGGATGGCGGTTAAGCCAGATTGGCTCACGATTGTGTTTCTGTTATCTGCGGTGACCGGATGCGATTGTCGGTGAATCGAAATCTATATAGAAGATATTCATTTTAGAAAGTCCATTGAACAATTCTTCTTGATACATGATCTTCGCCCAATGGGAGTGCCGATCAAAGTCGAGCATTTAGGAGCGATTGATCACAAGAAACTTTTGTATAAACTTGGTAAGAAATTAACAAATCCCAAAGCGATCAAAGCCATGATTACTGTTTGTGATTTATACCAAGAGTATGACTTAAATGTTTGTGAGAAGATCTTACAAGGCTTAATCAATCTAAATATGGTAAGAAACTACCATCTCTCTACCAACTCTATCATCATCAGGGCGCTTATGAACATGTTTATATTTCAGATAACAGAATTAAAGAAGTGCATTGCCAAGTTCAAGAAGTTAAATGTTCTCATTTTCAGTAACGTCTATGTGAAAGCTTGGCAAACCGTAATAGATAATACATTTTCAAATTTGGAAGTGGGTTCAGAGAATTTCGAGCAAGAGTTGTATGAGTTACTGCATTTTCTTCAAGTATTTTGATTATGACTCCTTGTGTTTTATGGTTCTATACTTGTTTTGTTTCTAGTCTTCACCAGTATTAAACCAATTGAAACTCACGGCCGGAGTACAAATCTGTTGGAAGTACAAAAAATATCATTTTCTTCTGCTCCTCCTTCAGTATGAACCTCTTTCAACTCGCAACCAATATTTACGAGAATTATTAAACCAATTCAATAAGGAAACTTTGCTATCCTCTTTGGAATCTCTCCAAGGCAAGGGTTTTATTGGATTTGAAATTGTAAGTACTAAGATCTTATTGATTAGTAAGAATTTAATTCTACGTATGTTTATTAAGGTCTCCCAAGCGATCAAGAACGGACTGTGGGTTATAAATTAGTATTTGGTTTTTTTTTTAGTTGTAGGTATGTATAAAAAAATATTTAAAAATAAATAAACTTTTAAAAGTTGGCAATCTTGACAACTGTCATGACTTGCCAAAATCCCCGTCTGAATTTTTATATTTAACTAGTAAACATTACCTATCATCACATATTTCAAAATTCTAGTATCAAAATTTTTGTCCCTCACAAACAGGATTGCTACAGCGAAATTATAATTTCACATGATAGTTATATTGATGAGTTTATCAATTCTGGCTATCCTTTTATACCATTGCACACAGTGTGATAAGCAGACTAGGCACTTAAATGTTACATTAATTACGAATTGATTTCATCATCAACGGAAAAGATTGATCAGCAATTAAATGGAAGCTTAAATGACCAAATAACACGTCATTGACGAACTTTTTACAATGCAATAAACTTGATAAGTAATTATATTTACCGTTCGGTCGAGAATTACTTTTGAAGGTCATCATTTGGCTGTAGAACACATGCGAAAACTCGCTCCGCGTGTTCTGATAGATTCGTGAACCAGTGAGATTCATCCTTAATCAGTACGAGTTTGAATTAGTACTCGCTACAATCATGGCTTTAGTGAGAAGTGGCATACTTTCTGCGCTGAAATCGAGCTACGTTCGACAAGTCGCCTAGTAAGAATCATATTATTATAACTGGTAAATATCAACACTAATTTCGTTATCCATAGCAAATGTTTTTGGTCACATGTGGAGATGGGTCCCCCAGATGCAATCTTGGGCCTTACAGAAGCCTACAAGAAAGATAAGAATGAGAAAAAGGTCAATGTTGGTGTTGGTGCTTATCGCGACGATGATGGAAAACCATATGTTCTTCCATCTGTTAAACAGGCTGAAGAAGTTATTGCAAAGAAGAATATGAACCATGAATACAGTCCAATTGCTGGACCTGAGATTTTTGCTAGGTTATCTGCAGAACTTGCATTTGGTGAAGATAACCCCATCTTTGATAAGGAAAATTTTACTACAATCCAGACTATTTCTGGTACTGGATCATTAAGGGTTGCAGCTGCATTTATTTTTGCTTTCCATCAAGGCAACAAGTGTATACATTTACCTAATCCAACATGGGGCAATCATATCCCTATCTTCAAACATTGTGGTATGGATACCAAGATGTACAAATATTATGATCCAGAATGTATTAACCTTGACTTTGAAGGATGTTTAAAAGACCTATGTGTATGTGTATCATCTAATTTTTAATTTGTTTTAATTTCACTTCTGTTTTTTTGTAAAGGCTTTACCTAAGAAATCAGTAGTTCTGATGCATGCTTGTGCTCATAATCCAACTGGAGTTGATCCTACACCAGAGCAATGGGATGAGTTGTCTGCCCTGGCTAAGGAGAAGAACTTTTTAGTCCATATGGATATGGCCTATCAAGGATTTGCATCTGGAGACTTTGAGAAAGATTCCTATTCCGTCCGTAAGTTTGTAGAGGACGGTAACGAAATTATTCTATCGCAAAGTTACGCCAAAAACATGGGATTATATGGTGAGAGAATCGGCGCTTTGACGGTAGTCACAGATTCTAAGGAAAGTGCGGCTAAGGTGTTGTCACAACTGAAGATCATCGTCCGTCCAATGTACTCCAATCCTCCTATTTATGGTCAGAGGATTGCTACTGAAATTATGTGTGATGATAAACTCAGAAAGCAATGGTAAGTGACCTGAATAAAAAATATAAGATGTTAGATGGTTCGCCCACAAAGCGCCCGACCACCATCATCATCCATAATATATTCCTCCTTAATCCCAAGTCCTTGGTTGACCCAGTAGTCGGGAAGCTTTTGTCGGGCCACGAGGTTAGATTTACAACATTTTTTGCTACAGGTTGAAAGATGTGAAAGTAATGGCTGACAGAATTATTTGTGCTCGTAAACTACTTCGTAAGAACTTGGAGGATGGTGGATCAAAGCGCGATTGGAAGCACGTTACCGACCAAATTGGCATGTTCTGCTACACCGGCCTTAAACCAAAGGAAGTCGAGCGATTAATAAAAGAATTCAGCATTTATCTATCCAAGGACGGTCGCATTTCGATGGCTGGAGTAACCAGTAAGAATGTAGAATATCTCGCGAAAGCAATGATCCAAGTCACAAGTTAGATACGATCTTGTTTTCTGGGACCCACTCAAATCACTGCAATTCTTACTCTTGAGATGTTAGTATTAAAATGAGAATGATATATTCGGTTTAAAACCTGTATGATGGCTGCGATATTTGTTACACAAAATATAAGAATGTTTAAAAGTAAATATTTTTAAAAAAGGCTTCTTTTCTGATGAATCTTCATAATTTTATATTTATAATTACGATTGGCCATTTGAGCAATATGCTAATAGTATTAAAAATTAATATAAATATTCACATAGTAGATTACTTCCAAAGTAAGAATTAGTTACACCCATTAGATTTGTCGTTAATTTCATATAGTCTTGAATGACGATCTAAGAATCAATTATAATAATATAAAAATATATTTACACTAATTAAAGATTACTGAACGTCAGACCAAGACTATACATGTTGCTTATCCTTAATTGTAAAACGTAACAAGTGCACCGAGATTTTCAAGATTGCTTCAACTTTACGCGCTATAAAACATATATATTAATATATATGTTTTATATACATATACATTATATTCATATACATTAAACTTTATTTTCATCACCACATGCTGGAAGCAATCTATCCATGCAAAATAAATTATTAACTGCATCCTAGCCACAATGTCTTTGTACAAATCATGTCTTTTGCGGTCTTGAAGTAATATTCAATTTACACCTATCGGCCATATTTGATTAGTGTTGGTTGACAACATTGATTAAATAAATATCTAATAATATTCTCGCAATATTGCATTGCACTGCATAATTTAAAATAGTACACACTGATAGTTGGCCTGACT
Source organism: Diploeciton nevermanni (assembly GCA_027575565.1). Lineage (NCBI taxonomy): Eukaryota > Metazoa > Arthropoda > Insecta > Coleoptera > Staphylinidae > Diploeciton > Diploeciton nevermanni. The sequence continues at coordinate 3,770,473 of JAODIE010000010.1, forward strand.
CAATTGGAATCAGTGGATTAGTTGGGAGAATCGATTTTAGCTACGCACATTCTTGACGTTCGGCATACATTCATCCAGTGCGTGCACAGCGTTTAATACTTCGGTGGATTGATTGCTGATGCCATCAATTATCACTTCTTCGCTCGTGTTGTCATCAGTACCTATAAGAAAATTTCAAATTAATTCGATTAAATTTTAAGATCGACTAAATCATAAGTTCGACTTACCATAAATAAACAAAGACGAATCGAAATCTAACTTCTGTTCATTCATATCCTGGACTTCAGTTTCTATGTGATTGATTTCCGCAATTACGGGAACTTCGGAAATGGTGTCTTCAACTACTACATTGTTTTCATCAAAATGTTCTACATTTTCGAAACTCACATCATGATCATTATGTAGGGAATCATCGGCTGCATCGATTTCAATACAATCTACGCCGTTGTCATGATTTAAATCTCGAGTACAATTATCACTAATTTCATTTACATCCTCTACATGCAAGTCTCCATTATTTGCATCCTTCTCCACACCATTCAACTCATGACAATCTTGTACTTTACTCTCAAATGCATTTTCTACTTGTTCGTATTCGTCTTCATCTTCTATTTTAATACATTCATCCGACATTAATCTACTGTTAACATGACTTCCTTCCACAAGTTCAAAATCTACATCAGGAACAGCACCACTACTCTGTACGTCATTTTGCACCTCCCCCAACCAAAACTTCTTCGCTCTTGGCGCTTCTTTAAACTGAGACGTCTTTGACTCAACCTTTGGATTTGTTACAATAGGCAGTACCTTGTATCCAGTCTTTGAGGCCAACACTTGAACCGACGATATCGGGACGATATTATTTGGGCTACCGCCTTTCGGATCACGATATTTCTTAATTGTTGGTTTACTTAATGTTGTCACTGCATTGGTTTGACCATGGCATCCCGCCAATGCTGACGAGTTGGTCACTTTGGGGATAATTCGGAATTTCGGGTTTGCGCTTATACTTCTGATGGGCACGGTTGTAAGAGTTCGTTGCAGGATACTTGGGCTTGGGGACAAGGTATGATTTGAATGAGTAGAAACAACGATGAGTGTTTGGCCGTCCGTTGTAGTAATGGTTTTCGATGTGTTTTTTACATTCCCTGAGGTAGCCGTTGACAATGCTAATTGGGATGGGCAGGAAACACGGTCCTGCTTCTTGTCATGGTGATCATTGTGATGCTCTATTCTATTTGTCTTGCTTTCCTTGTTTGGGACAGGCTGAGGCACTTTAAGATACCTACGGGTTACGGTTGAAGTGATGTTTTGGAGGATATTTATTTTAGGTTTTGGGATCGTTGAGGGTGATTGATTAGAAGGTTTGGAAATAGTTTGAGGTTGCATTTGAAGTTTTGCTATACTTGATTTTTGCAGCGTGGATCGAACTGGTTGGTGTACTGATGGCTCTCTTAGCGTGGTATCGTTTTTAGGTGTAGTTGGTTGTGTTGTGTCCGGCGCAGTAGTTGCCGGTGGTTTTAATTTAACTAGTTGTTCTTTAAATTTACTTTTACTTCTTTGCCTTGAAATGATAATTATGAGAACAGTATAAATCTATTTCCAAATAACTATATATGTATATCTAATAGGCATATCATTAAGCTGAGAAAATAAATACCTGTAAATTTGTTGAATTTTACTCATTTTTGCGGGTGCCATAAGATGTTGTGCTAATGCGCAGTTCTGCTCCATAGTAGCAGAATGTTTTCTTTTCCTGCCACCTTCAATGCATTCTGAAGCCCTAAACATTCCTGGTGATGAATTGGTGGAAGAAGTCGTGGTGGTATGTGTCGGTGACGCATTCACCCTTCTGCGTTCTGTGCTAGACGGTAGCGGCAATTGCTTGTTAGCTTTACTCGTTGCATCTGCTACTTCATCCGCAATGGCAGAATACGCTGTTTGCGGCGCAACTCTGTGGATAAGTGGAATAAGTCTCTGACCTTCCTCTGCCCATTCTTCTCCACATTGGCGTTCGCCGTTAACACTATGCAGATTTAACATTTGATTAAAAACAATGCCATAGAGCAAATTCAAACAGATTGCTATGTTTTATAATAGTATATGTCTCTTACTGGTATGCAATTGTATTCAGTCTCTCATCATTGACTACTCTTCGGATCTCAGCCTTATGTCTCTCTTGTGATATGTGCAACATACCACTGGTTTCTCTGAGAAGTTGCAGCTTTTCTGTGTTCAACGTGCCTTGGGCACGAAACGCATTGACTAAACTGGAAAATGCGTCGAGTTCTGCAAAACAATTTCAGTTTAGACATAAATTTGACAAAAACTATAATTTTAGTATGAAGCTAAAAAGTAAAAGAACTAGGCCATCATTCATTACCCAAACATCTTAAATGTTGCATAGATTCCTCTTTAGTCATATCCAGAAGAACTGGCCACATTATTGCGGACTTACGACGGGCCGCAATCCCTCAAATCATTGCAGAAATTAAATATTTTTTGCGTTGACGAGAATGAAAAGCGTCTATTGTTTGAGGTTAAACGATTTACATTTTTCCTCCGTTTCCCATGATTCCTCAACTTAAAAATTGTATATCCAGATGTATACTAAATTATGTACTACATATCTAATTACATCCAGTATTATTTGCAGCCCAAATAGATTAATTGCCTCTTATTGTGGTGATTGGTATCTTGCAACTGAAACTCTACTGACAATCAAGTTGATGCAAGGATGCTTGAGAACAAGTGAGAAGTTAAGGACGGCATTTAAATACTCGTTTACGCAAAGAGAACTTGTCGCGGCATAGACTTATATGCAAGATATTTTAATTTATATTTTTTAATTAAACGCGTAAAATGCACAAACAAAATGAGAATTATTTGAGACATTTGAGTTACAACTAGGTAACTGGTTGGTTATTGAATGCGTAATTGTTTCTCTTAACAAAAAAAAATAGATGTTTCTCTTAGTAACGTCAAAATAAATTAACTTCTGTTTGTTTTACTATATTTGCCACATATTCATTAAACGATTTTAATTTTTTTTGTATAATTTAAAATTATAAATCGTTGAACAGGTTAGCCAATATAGATAAGTTAGTATTAGGAAGCAATGAATTTAGATTTTGATCATTCTTTAAATTTTAGATATTATTTAAATTAATATTTTTACTTTTTTATTGTTGTTAAGTTATATTTTTATGTCTTGGAAACGATATAACTCATACATTTAAAAAAAATGTTATTGTTCAAAAATCCCCTTCCACTTTTTATTTAACAAAAGTACCAACTGTAGGGTCCCTAATATTTTTTGTAGTGATTTTGTACCAGTTAAAATTACGACGCCATCTTGTTCAGTTGCAAAAGGTGTCCGTCGTAAATATTTATTCCACCACCGAAGATATTTTTGGATTATTAATAGCAATACAACTTGTAAATATGACGTTGTATTCCTCAACAAATAGTCGGTGAGTTGCTTGCATATCCGTAAATTCATTTAGTCATTCATGGTTCCATGTTTTACATCAACAATATGCACATGGGTAACACAATTTGCATGCAATTATTTTACAGGTAGGATATAGATTGACGACAATTTAATGAAGAGGTACTTGTGACAAATTGGGGTACACTTCTCTCCAAGATGAATTTATCAGCACCTCCACCCAACATGCATCTTCCACCCCCAAATCTGAGTGAGCCACCTCCAAACCTTGCTATGCCTCCTCCAAACATGAGTATGGGCAATCCAATGGGGCCTCCTCCTTCCCAACATCATAATAACTACCGCACACTGACAAATCATAATGGGCCACGACATCATTTTCGACCTTTCCTAAACATGCAAAGGCCTTTACCTGGACCGCTTGGAAATATGACTTTGGAAGATTTTGATGGAAAGAGATTAAGGAAGAGTGTAATGCGAAAGACTGTTGATTACAATTCGTCAATTATAAAGGCGTTGGAGACTCGTGTTTGGCAGCGGGATTTTCGGGACCGGCGAGCATTACAACCTGACGTAATGTACTATCCTGACCTAATGCCACCACCAAGTTATCCAGATAATCCAATTAATTGTGTAACTACAAGATTTGTAAAAACAGCCACGAACAAAATGCGATGTCCTATTTTCTGCATGGCTTGGACACCTGAAGGTCGACGCTTGGTCACTGGTGCTAGTTCAGGTGAATTTACATTGTGGAATGGGCTTACTTTTAATTTTGAAACAATTCTCCAGGTAACATCATGCAGAAAATTTTGTGTTTATTGTTTGCTTAAATGCTTTTTATTTTATCTGGTAGGCGCACGATAGTCCAGTGCGGACGATGATGTGGTCGCACAACGACAGCTGGATGGTGACTGGTGATCATGCCGGCTACGTGAAATACTGGCAGTCGAATATGAACAACGTGAAGATGTTCCAGGCACACAAAGAAGCGCTGCGTGGAATCAGGTATCTACACATTGAACTCCGTTTTGCTCTCCGTTCTGTACATAGGATAACGATAATAATATTAATAATGCAAATAAACGGCACCTACCTATCCTTGATAATGACGTGCTATAGATAAATGAACGAAACATCAATTAATAAAGGCTACAAATTTTGGGATGTTTCAAATTTACCACAAAGGCTGCGAAATAAAAAAAAAAATGCTGTGATAAAATGTGATTATGATGATGCAGATAATGTTTTATATCTGTCTCTACTGAAACATGGCAAACCATCATAGAAATTGAGATTTAGATTGCCGTTTTTAATGTAAAGATTGATTTCGTAAGAGGGTTACTACTAGAATGAATAAACTCTTGCCAAAAAAGTTGCCGTTTATTATTTAAGAGTTACACCGACACTATTTCACAATGATCCAGTTTTTTCTATATTTTAAAGATTTTTAGTTTTTGACGATTTTAGTTTAGTTACTTTTCGTTCGTTTTGAGTTTACTTACAATAATAATAAACAACGCCGTTTTGTTTCTTTTTCCTCTTATTTTCTGTCCTCGAAGGAGTCGTACGTCGAAGATTTTTTGCAAATATTTGTAAATATCTATCAGTAGTGCCAAGATTTGCTTATGTTCTCGATTTCCTATGATAAAATAGAATGCATTTCAATAAAGCCGATTTTTGCTCGCCTATTTCTGTACTGGTTTTCTATTTAATTGTTACATTTAGCTTCAGCCCAACGGACAGTAAATTCGTGACATGTTCTGATGACGGCACCTTAAGGATCTGGGACTTCTTCCGGTACCAAGAGGAGAAGGTACTGCGAGGTAATGTTTCGCTTTGATTAGTAGATTTCTAGTTGACTAAATCTAACTATGCTTCTAGGGCATGGTGCAGATGTGAAATGTGTGCATTGGCATCCCCAAAAAGGACTTATTATCTCGGGAAGTAAGGATAATCAACAACCTATTAAATTATGGGATCCTAAAACAGGACAATCTTTAGCCACACTGTAAGTATACATTGTTTCTTCAACGTACCTTTGTAATAACCATAGCTCTGTAGTCATGCGCATAAATCTACTGTAATGGACCTCAAATGGAACGACAATGGCAACTGGCTTATCACCGCTTCGCGTGATCATCTTCTGAAACTTTTCGATCTGAGAAATCTCAGTCAGGAGGTGCAAACATTCCGTGGACATAAGAAGGAAGCATCTAGTGTGGCATGGCATCCACACCACGAGGGACTTTTCTGTAGTGGAGGGTCAGACGGGGCTATAATGTTTTGGCATGTCGGGTGTGCATTTTAAATTACGTTTTTCGAATTTTGCAATATAATTTATCATATTTTATTTGCAGCGCTGATAAGGAAGTGGGTGCTATTGAACAAGCCCATGACAGCATTGTATGGACGTTAGCGTGGCACCCATTAGGACACATCCTCTGCTCCGGATCTAATGACCACACATCTAAATTCTGGACTCGCAATCGTCCTGGAGACCAAATGAGAGACAAGTATAATTTGAATACTCTTCCACCGGGAGTTGCAGGCTCAGAAGATGTTGACGTGGACGAACCGTCCATGATTCCTGGTATGGGGCCAGAGGATAAAGTTGAACCTTTGATTGTTACTGAAAATGACCACAATACAGAGATACCTGGCTTGGATTTAGAATCAGTCACAAATTCTAATGACGATAGGTTTAAATCGAAAAAGGTACCTTATAGTAAACCAATTCCCAGAAACTTCCAAGCCCAATGGAATGAAACTGGTGGTGAAGAAGAATCTTCTACAACTGTCTCTGATATCATAAGCCAAATTGTCGAGAATACTCCTGGTGTAGTCCCATTACAGAAAATAACGCCCAACGCAATTATTGTCTACGGTAAAATAGTACCAGTGACGTCTGGTTCGAAGCTAGAGCAAGCCATCGCTGAAGGTCCAGAGGCACTTCAGCGTTTTATTGATTCTGGGCAAATAGAAGAGTTACAAGACGTTATAGCTCATAATGATGAAGAAGACTACCTAAACGAGGCCTACATGGACGAAGAAGATGAGACAAAACCATCTCTAGTTGCCAGCAAGCAAGATGCTGCTCCCAGTGGCCCAGTCTGGGAATGTCCACCTGATTTGGACGAGGAGATGCGCAACGCGTATGGAATGACCAATGACCGGGATCGAGGTGACCGTGATCGTAACGATCGCGACCACGACCGTGGACGTGAGTTAGATTTCCGACCGCCACCACCGCGCGGTCCATTTGATAACAACTTCCACATGCGCGGTGAATTTGATGATCGGCCTCCAGATATGGACTTTGATTTTCCACAAGACCGAAGAGACTTTATGCCGCGAAACGGTAATGCATTCTTTCCACCACGCAACAATGGTATGGGAATGCCACCACCGCCGTTCCTTGGGAACGGAAACTTTCAACCACCGGGCTTTCCAGGTAGGCCACCGCCACCCGGTTTCAGAGGTATGGGAATGGACTTAATGCGGCCGAGGGTGAACGGAAATATGATGCGTGGTGGACCTAGGGGTCCTATGAACCGCCCTAGGGGACCACCACCATCACATCGCGGTAATGTTCGCGGGAGGCGATTTTAATTTAGTGTGTGAATGGTGACAGCGAACAGAAACAGACTGTTTTGTGTTGTATAGTGGTGGAAGTACTGAAGGTCTTATTTGATTTTATTTTTGCGTTAAAAAGTCTAGTGCAGTCGATGAGGCATGGCTAGCTGTGATCGGTCTGTTGAACGTGACTTAATTTATCATATCTAAGGGCAATTTTACCCTCATAAGTGGGAAAACACTCACCAGACTTGGTTTCCTATGAATACAAAGAACTATCCTTATTATTTTCAAATAAACAACCGAATCGCTTCGATTTTTAAAAGTAATCACTTGTAATCGTAAGAAACTTACTTCTTTATTACGAGACTTAACAATATTCTTAAATTAGCTTAGTTTACGATAATGCAACACATACTAATAGTTCATATGAGAATAGTAATCTTGAAAGACTTGAACATAAATCTCTTTCTCGCTCTGGGTCATCTGCGCTATAATAGTGTCGTTAATTTCTGTAACCGCATACGACTGCGCTCCAACCCTGACATGTGGAATGCTACTATCGTCTTCTTCCTCGCTATCCATCGTTTCAACTTCCTCCACATCGGGTTTCACCTCTGTCATCTCCTCATCGCTGCTGTCTGAGTCCTCGCGATTCGAAATACCTTTGAGTGCGTTGTTAGTTGCACTATTTGCTTTCTTCTCGTGGGCCAACAGCACACTCATAATGTCATCTGACTTAGCATTGTTTGCATCTGTATCCTCCACGTCAGTTTCATTCAAAATACGAGTAGTTTCTGTTTCCGCGTTCGTAATAACGGTGGATTCCGACATCCAAATCGGTTGCTCCTTCCTGCTGACCAAGTTGGTTGCGCTGGTGTCATCACCAATGGTAACATCAACGCGAGCTTCTTCAACGGCAAATCCAGAGTTTCTTGTTGCTTCACCTGACCAGGTTTCAGATTGTGGAATTGGTTTCTTATCCAGCCCTCTAATTGCGTTGATATCAACAGGTTCAGGTTCCAAAATTTCTGGTGCCAGTTTAATGCCTTCCACTTCCCTAAGAAGAATGTATAAAGGATCTAGTTGCTCATTAAATTTTGCTAAAAGTAATCTTGAGTCCTTCTTGGGCATTGCAGACTGATCCTCTTCTACAACTTCTCTGCAATATGTGCATCTGAATTCTTGTGTCATGAAATCAAAAAGTTGGTCAGCTTCTAGATCAGTAAAGGTTTTAAAGCAGCATGGACATTTAAAACTTGCGCGGCTTGTAGCATCCCGCTCTTCAGTCTCCAAACGTTTTCTCATTAAATCTAATTTATATTTTACAACATTCACAAAACTCTTATAGTTTATAAAGTAATAGTTTACTTTTTGGGCTTTACCATCTGCTCCAGTTTCCATTTTAAGACGAACTTGTAGAAACTTGTCATTTTTTAATATAGCAATTCTTGCACGCAGCATCTTCCGTTCAAACTTTAGAAGTTCGCACAGATCATCCTCCTTCATGCAGGGATTTCTTACTAACATATCCACAATAAGGGCATCATCTATGGAATAAAATCCTCTTACCACTAATCTAGCTAGTTGTTTTAAACTGCTTGGGATTTCCGTTACTAAACGTTCTTCAGTCATATTGCTCGCTATGATATGTTGTTATATTAATTTAGTAACCAGGACATCATTTTTGATATATTTCACTTGTTTTAGGAGATTTCTATGATTCGTAGTGATTTTTACCTGTTTATTTTGAAACGTTACATTTTTGGTTAGAACAAGTTATAACATTTTACATAGGGAATATCAGTTGGTACGAGATTAGAAATGTTGGCAATAAACGTCGAATAAAACATAAATTATTTTATATATTTTATTGATATTATTAATATAATTTAACAATGTATTTATAGCAATATATATATATATATTAAAAAATATTTATTATTTTACACTTATATTATATTTTTTCATAAAAATGTTATTTAAAAAACAAAAATTAAATTGAAAGTACTGATTTGGCAAACCAGCAGATCATTTGGACGCTTGGTCACAAATGCGCAGCGCGATGAAAATCAAAGTTTTGCGCACACTGTTGCTAGCATTCGGTGGCCTTCGATGCAAACTGGCGAGTGGACGAATTTTTGAAGTTGAACCAAGAAAGACCCTGCCAAAGATTTCCTTAATTATATTTTATTCGAACAATGTTTGGTCAAAGCAACGTTTTTGGGGTTGCCTTAGCGATTTTCAACACTAATATTTGTTTACGTGTGTGATTCAAAACGCGTGAACTACTCCTGATCAACACTTCTTACCAGCAATCGTTCAGCAGGTTCAATATCTCGTTTGAACCCAGATGCTGTTATTTATATACGTTTCGAATACTATCGCATAATGAGTAGCAACGAAGAAGAAAAGGTCGAGGGCAAGAGTTACCCCTTGGATTTGGCCGCTAAACTAGCCCCGAGCAAATCATCGGATTCCAAATCAGCAGCAACTCCACTATTGTTACCTGGGGGAGCTCCATTACGAAGTTTTAGAATCATGCAGCAACCACCACCTGCATCTGCTACTGCAGGAGGTGCTACTATCATTACAAATATTGTTCCTCAGGGTACCATAATCAAACAAGGTTGGTTTACTCTTTCAAGATAACTTAGGGTTTTTTATTATGTGAGTTTAAGTTTTCTTTTTAATTTTTTTTATCTTTGTTAGGAGATGCCACAAGGCATATTGCAGGAATTATTAACACAGCTCAGGTTCAGCCACAAGTAACAGGCAGCATAACATTGCAACGCCAGATCACATTTCCAGTGGTGGCACAAACTACATCTCATTTACCAAGAGGAGCTTCAGTTGTTGCCAATTTGTCTGCACCTAGAAGTAATGTGGCTGGAGCAATTAGGGGGCCTCTGGTTGTAACGGGGGCAACGTCAGGCCAAGCAACAATAAGGAACGCCAGGGCGCCCACACCAGGACAGACAGGTACTGCATGGATCAGTACCAGCAATGCTAATGGATCTCAGGTAAAGGCTATGCCAACTGTATTGTCTGCAGGACGTGGAGCTACAATAACAGCAGGTAAACCGACGTCAGTTGTAGCAAAGCCACAAGTTGGGCAAATAGTTTCAACAATTAAACAAAACACAACTATTTTGCAATCTGCCATTATTGGTCAAAATCAAGTAAGTTTTGTTTTGAACCTGCATTTAATTTAAACAGATAATTTGTTCATTATCTTTTTAGCTACATCAATTTAAGAGTGCTGTTCCAGGTATTCAAACTTTGAATACCACTGTTGCATTAGCTCAAGTTGTGCCGGCTCGCACTCAAACTTTGGTTTACAGCACAGGCACTGCTGGGTTTGCACCTGCACCGAGAATTACACTTGCTTCGACAGTACAACGTGGTCAGACCACTGTCACCACTAGGCCAATGGCACAGGTTACAACTGCACGACTTGCTTTGCCGGTGACTGTTGGCACCACGCGAATTTTAGCCCCGCAAGGTGCTATTCTTACGCCTACTGCCCGAATAACCGCAATACCAGCATCTCAACCTTCAACGACTCCAGCTAGGATTATCACGACGCAAGCTAATGTTCCATTAAGAGGGCTAACGGTGGCTGTATCAAATACACCCAATAATGCGGTTAGTCCCATTATAGCACAAATGAGGCCTGCGTTGGTTGTTCCGACAAGTAATGTTCAAAATCGTGGTGGAAGCGTTCAAGGAGCGAAAGTTATAGCTCAACCGTCACAAGCAATTCATTTAACTATGCCTGCAACAGGTGTAAAAACTCAATCCATCTCAACGCCACGTACTAGTAAGTTTATTTACTGACTCATTGCGATAAGGGAAAATATCTTGTAATACTGACTTATATTTTCTTGTTTGTAGTTAACACTCAAACAACAATTACTCAAAGGCCAGTTGTCTCTTCTCATACTATGGGCATTGCGAAAGTGTATCCTAATCAAGAGGGCCAATCAGCAAATTTGTACCTTCAAACTCAACATTCAGTGGCGAGAAGGACTTCCCCAGGTATGAATGATTTATTATATGTTAAAACATGATTAAGATATCTAATCTATCTTGCCATTAATTACAACGCAAGTATGTGATTTGATAACGTTTGATTGTGACAACACAAAATTGTTGCAGGCCCTCAGTCACAAGCTCCTCCTGCTCCTACTACTTCAGCGGCAAAATATCCGTTCTACGATGATGGTGGCAGGTTTCCGCGAACTTTCGGCCAAACTAGTGGCACCACTATTACAGCAATATCATCCGCGCCAATTTCACAGCGCCCCACGCTGAATGTAGCTGGAGCCTCACCTCATTCAATCGGCAGTCAGGCAAATCGTTTCAATCCAATTTTGGAGTCGCGAGGTTTCATGCAGGAAAATAATTCGGATGCACAGAACGTGCAAGCCAAAATGACATCACCACGGCCGAGCATTTTGAGAAAACGCGAGCATGACAGTAATACGCCGTTGAAAGCAGCTAAGAATCTTATGACGACTCTGGCGAATTTGCCACAACCGTTGTCACCTCCGTCTCGGCCTGATTCCCGCAATAATGGACATAGCTCGGGGGGTAGTACCACTCTATCAGCGACATCCAGTCCTGGTTTAGCCGATGCTAACGAAGATAGCAATCAGAATATGCCGATGAACAAAGAGGAGGAAGAAAATCGGCCACCTATGGAGATGAGTCCGAGGAAGAAACCAAGGAAACAAAATTTGTAAGTTGTTATTGATTTCAGGCATTTCAGATTGTTATTTATAAATCATAATTATTTGAATATTAGGACTGGGAATGATATGGAGGAAAACGACGATGATATGCAGTTTATTTCCGAGCGCGATATCAAACGTGAACAAGAAGAATCCGATGGCATGAATTCTGAAGGTCCCCAAGATGGTGCTCCAGAATCTCGTCGTGGTGTTGCCAACGTTCGTAAACCAGCTTCAGCCAGTCTGCTGAATTACATGCAGCGTTGGAAGACCACCAACAATCATTATCAACGTTATTCTGACGTTCGGCCCAAAGACGAACGTCGTCCCACCATTATAGAAATGGCCAATCAACACAGGGTTTTAGAGAAGGTAAACGGGTGGAAAATTCACCATCTTTCAACACAAATGGAGGATTTAGCCGAAGAGGAGCACACAGTACATAATCAGTTATCGGAAATTTTGAAATTTACTGACAAGCAGGATTTAGGTAATCCTGAAATTAATCGAATTACTGAACTGATAAAGGTATGCATTTTAACTTTAAATGCCGTTATTAGCATTGTTGACATTGTATCATTTGTCTTCATACTATTCTAGGGCAATATGCAACGAGTGAAAATTATTAAGGATGGCATGGTTGAAGCAAACACCGCCATAATGAAAATTTTTGATCACAAGATTCACGTGACTGATATAATCAACAGGTGTGCCAGCAAGCGTAACTACAAGAAACGCGAGAAGACATAAATTCGTTTTTGGAAGGTCATACATTATTTCTTCTTGTTTTACGTTTTACTTGTATGTCAATATGATTAGCACTTGTTTCACAAGAAACAAAAGGGCAGTCAACTTTTTATTTCTTGACTACGCAGAAGTGTTACGCCAATGTTTATAATTAGGTTTTTAAAGGAAAATCTACTCCTTGTTGTGCATATATATATTAACACAAAGTATATGAATTATAATGTGTATATAGCAAGTATAAATTTTATAAAACATAAATCCAGTCACACTCTAAGAAGGTGTGAACCATTTTTCATGTGATAGAAAATGTTTATGCATATTTACATTGTAAACATAGCAGGATTTGCTTTCTTGCCAGTAGCAAGTTCATATAAATTGCATTCAATATCAGTGAGTAGACCAGATGCTCCAAATCGGAAAAGTTCTGGTTGTAACCACTCGTCCCCCAAAATATCTTTGAGCAAAATCAACCAATTTAGAGCATCTTGGGCAGTACGAATACCTCCAGCAGGTTTCAAACCGACTTTGTATCCTTGCTTTTCGTAATAATCCCGAATGGCACGTGCCATTACAATTCCGAATTCTAAAGTTGCATTGACACGTTCTTTTCCAGTTGATGTTTTAATAAAATCGGAGCCTGCCATCATTGCTACCAATGATGCTTTATAAACATTATTTAATGTTCCTAATTCACCAGTGGCAAGAATGGCTTTTAAGTGTACATCTACACCACATGCTTCCTTCATTTGTTGGATTTCCTGATACAATACATTCCATTGTCCAGTGATCACGAGACTACGATCGATAACAATGTCGATTTCGTTCGCGCCTTCAGCTACTGCATATCGGATTTCTGCCAGTCGGGTTTCTAGTGAATATTGACCACTTGGAAAACCTGTAGCCACTGCAGCAACATTGATTTTATTGCTAACACCAAGTTTAATCAATGTAGATTTAGCTGTTGCTACCTTTGTGGGATAAACACAAACTGCTCCAGTATGAATTAGAGATTCTTTGCCATAGTCAAAGCCAAGTAAGTTGAGAAGATCAGCTGCAATAGGCTCTGCTGCCTTTGTAAAAATAATAAATTGTATGATTCACATATGTACAAAACACACTTATCTTAAAATTAACACATTGCTATCTACCTTATGACAAAGCCTAGAAACATTGCTGACTGTATCATCACCACCTAAAGTTGTAAGATCAATCATAGTAACTGCTTTTAATAACCAGGCTGCTCTATACTCGTCTTCTAAAGTTCGACTTTGTGGAATTTCTTCAGCTTTCCTTCTCACAGCAGGGAGATTTACAGATACTGAGTGAACCCAATTCAAGTCTACTTTACAGATGTTTATATTAATTTACTAATTACAATTATTATTAACTACCCACCCAAAGCACATCCAGGATTCCTTTCAATCATATCGGGTATTTTCTTACGTAGAGTTCATTAAATAACGACTTTAATCAATTCCAGTGAGGCGACTAAGTTGAGCGCGATAATTATGGATTATGGAGGGAGTAGATAGACAAGTAAGGAAAAACATTGGCAGTAATGTGAAAGGAAGCATTGCTTTATATATAGTTCATTATAACTTAGTTCCTGGTTTTCGAGTTTTCCAATCAATTTGTCCTAATTAGTCGCTTCTAAGTTTATTAGAAATAATTCAATGTAAATATAAAAACAACGTATCTGGCAGGTAAACCAGGCATATCTAGCAAGATGTATAGTGTTATCTTTTACATTCTGCTCAATTAGTACGATGGGCATCATACCAAAACATCCACTACACTTCCGACGGATGACACGTAATCATCATTGTTATAGTATTTGAGAGACATTAAAGGTGAAGAAATTTATTATTCTGTCTAATATTCAATGTAAACAATTTTATACAATGCATTTTAAATCAGATCATTCATGATTGCATCATACATAATAAGGGAGATGACTAGTATTGTGATAACATAATAGATCTATGTATTTATGTATAATATCAATATATGAAAGATCGAAAACCGGTTAATAACTTAAATTACGCTAACTAATCAATTCAATTCATATAAACTTTAAGAATATTGTTTAACAGAGTCATGAAATGTTTACAATTAATACAAACGATCAAATTCAACACAAGAGCCGCCATTCGTTCAGTTTTTGATTACGATTTGTGCGAAATCAGTTTAAGCTCATAAATCTGTCAAAAATCGCTCTACACACACAATCTGTAAATTGTTTATATAGAAATATATAGAAAATGTGCCTAAGTTAATACATAGCACTGTTTAAATTATTTGTTACTTAAACATATGAAAGTCAAAAAATCAGACTACAGAAGTGTTTGAATATATCATCAATATATACATCCAGTATCAAATTATTCATTCAATAAAAATATTAATAAACAACAGAATATTTCAAGCAAGATTGGTTTTGCCTAGAAACGAATTTTCTATCTCAATTCTTCTAATATGTATATCAACGGTTCAATCAATTAAATATTGAACTGAAAATTTCCAGTAAATCAGTAGTTAAAATAAATTACTATCAACATGTGTTAGCTTGACTAATTCATAACGTTTAACATATTTTCTCAGTGCTCTGAGGGGTACACCACATCGATTAATAAAGCATTAGTCGTCTAAAATTAGGTAATTAAATTAATGGGACTAGAAATTATTAAAAAAAACTTAAAACACCTAAATCATTCGGTTGCTCACACTTCCAATGAATAATGGTAAATACCTCTTCTATGCATGGACGACAAACGACAATTAATTCTAATTTATAAAAACTATGGTAGTTTTTTCAGTTACCGATTCTCATGTTCTCTTCATTTGTTTTGAGTTCTCTTTAATGAAGTCACTCTAATTTGCCTACTTTGATCAATACTTCATAAGTTAAATTGTAATTTACGTAGAACTCGTTGAGTCAAGTTTAAGCACTTTACTTTAAAATCGATTTGTTCGATTACTTCAATAGTTCTTTTACAGTCAACTAGAAATTCCTTCGATAAATTCCTTGTGATTTAAGAGCAAAAGGAACAAATACCAAGGTTAATTGGTGTCTAATCATTAGGGTTGTCAATTTTTATTGCGTTTTGAGAGTCCAGCGAATCCTAAGACCTACTTGAATCGGCGTTAGCCGACTTCTGCTAAATGCTGCATTCATCGCTATCATCCGAGACCAGCTCGTCGCACTGTTGCCTGTCCATGTCCAAAACAGCATCCAGGTGCGGCGATAGCGGATCGTCATCGTTGTTTCCTTCATCGAACGAGCTAAAAATTAGATATCGGTCACTCACAATAGTATTTCACTTACATCGCATTAAAAGGCGTGTAAAACATTGGAAAAGCTCAAAGATAGTTTAATGTAAGCATTATGTACAAGGCGGTCTTCCATTCTGAAAATAAAATAGATGTTATTGCCTTTGTTAGAAGCCTTTGTATCCAGCATTAGTTTGCACAACTATTGTATAATCTCAGTTAGTAGCTATCATAAATTGTTAATGCATCATTCAGCATTAGTAGGGCAATTTAATATTTTTGTTACACATTGAAGAGGCAGGATAACCACCGAAAACTCTTACCCTATCAAACCCACAATCGTATTCCCTAATAACAAGCAGTAACAGTTAAAATACGAATAGACTTTCATAGCCAATGTTGCACGATTAATTATGTGCACCATCGACTTTGAATATTAAGTAATATCAATCTGAACGTTCTGACTAAATGAGAATGGATATAAAACAAGACAATCGCTAATGTGACGATACATTTCTATCAGTTGAAAGGTTGTATAATGTAGATCTTAATACTAGACATACTTACAGACTATTAGGATCATCGGTTCCTCCTTCTTCAGCTACAAGTAATTCATATTCTTCAGCAGCATAACGATCCCAGTCGGACAACTAAAACGAAGAATACATGAATACCACTTAGTTACTCTACTTTATGCTGAGTATAAAATATTTCTATTGGTTACTAATTGACAAAGTAATAACGAAAATAGTAACGACAACGAGCAGAAAGTAACTGTGACAGAGAGACTTACTTCAACCTCCCTCGTGGGGGATTGTTCATTGCTCTTCGCAAAACAAAAAGAAAAATTAATTCATTGTTGAGGGAATGCGTAGTTGATTGAATTTTATGAGCGTGAACATATTAAGAAAATGTAATAAATAGCTAACTTACTTCTTGTCCATCAATGTCATGATCACGTTGCGACGCGAATGGATCACGTTGCTCGTGATCCAAATACTTCTCAAAGTTGAAGAAAGTGTCGAAGAATATTGGCGTCATCTTGCACTTCTTCAAGTCGCTCAGGCCAATTTTTCCCGCTGTTGCTGGTTTTACCATGTCCAACATTTGGCATAAGCAGTCCTGCGATCAATATAAAAAACAAAGAAATGATACTTTAATGGAAATTCTTTGGAAGGTGCATGTTTGCGCATTGCGATAAGATGTACTAACTTCAAAGGGCAACGTTTCGATACCAATCATTTCCAATCGATGCATTTGCTCCTCATAGAAATATTCCAATTCGTACATAGAAATATATCCATCTCCGTCCAGATCCATACATCTGAACCAATATTCAATAGCGGTAGGATGTCGCTTGTCCTCTTCACTAAGTAAAAACCACACAAACTCACAATATGAGAGTTTTTCGTCGTGTTGTGTTTTTCTTTGGCCTCGTGTTACACACCCGCTGAAGATCCTATCAATAATTCGCTTAGAGAGTGCTGTAAGAAACAAAGGCATGAAATGAATCAAAAATAATAACGTTGAACTTTACAAGCTTTTTACCATGATCATTGTGTCGGGTCATGTCCTGTTTGTCAATAAACAGATCATGATCTCGGTCCAACTCCCAGAATTTGCAGTAGATCACATAGAAATGTTCGTAGCTGAAGTACTGCGTCACTTGGTTGATATCTTCTTCCTCTTCGAGCATTTGAATCACGTTGAGCAGATTTGACCGACGCAGCTCAGCCACACTGATACGTCCGCTCCACGAGCGATTGACGCAGTAGAAAATACGTGCTATTACAGTGTGTACATACCGCGAGTGGAACTCAGTAGCTTCTTTGAGAAACGTTAATCCTGGATGTGTCTCCACCACATCCTGCACCATGGGAATAAAATCCTCTGGACTAAGCCAGTTTTTCTTACCGCGTGTCAAAATGTATACAAAGCGCGGTGCTGCGTCGTGACATGTAGTAGCCATTCCTGTGAAGAAGCCCAGAAACTGATCCAGTGTGCAGCTGCCCTTGTCCGCGCAAGCCGCAAGGTAAAGCGGCGTTTTCCAGTACAGCGGTAGCTGACAAGCAGTGGTCAATATTGAAAAATGCTCACGCGAGGCGCGCTCTCCGATATTGCGGAAAGCGTCCATCACCCGTTGGCGCACCTGATCAAGGGATCCTGCCGCACCAGGTTTGCCCATTGGGAAGTGAAAACGTGGTATGTGGACATTACTCCTATTGGCGCGGACGTGACGTTGCAAAGTTGTGTGCGGTAGGGCTGGCTGCTGTTTCAACAAAGGCTAAGCAAACAACACATCACGACATTAACTAAATTATACCTAAAGTAAATTAAAGACTAACAATGTGGGCACTATAGACACATTACCTGTGGCTTCGGGAGTGGAATAACAGGACTTCTAATCCTCTTATCTAGCAGGAAGTCTGATGGACAGCGTTCGAAAATCAGTACTCTCTCAGCAACGGAGCCCCTCGTTAGGAAGGGCCGTACCGGATTCGCCTGGTTCTGACGTAGATGTTGCTTTTGTGTAGTTGTTAATTCGGGATGTGGTACTTGCTGCTCGGATCTTCTAGTGTTCCTCACACCCCACTTTGTAGCCACCTCGTTGCGACTAACAGCTGCCTCCTCGTTCAGCACATCTCCGTTTTTCAAAGCCGCCAAGAGCTTCTTTTCTTCCAGCGCTACTTCATCAAGGTAGGATGAAGGGGTTGGCACAGCGGAGAAGGAGGACAAAGGCTTTGCACCTGCTCGAACATCAGAGCCAATTGTTTTCTTGACATTATCTGTTGTAATGACGCGATTCTTTAGCGGCCACGATTGTAGTGAATTGTGGTCTGCAGGCAGTATCATTTCAATAGTCTCGGCCAGCCGTGGTTTTGGTGAGATTTGTGGTTTTTGTCCAATGGCTGGTTTCCCATTGGGTTGTAACTAAAAAAAAAAACAGTGCTTCATTTCGTAAGTGTGATAAAGACTGATTTATTTTTGGCGTAAATTTGCATTTAATCAAAGACTTTAATCACGCAAATAGCTATTTTGCATGTTACCCAATTTTTACACAACGTATCTGCTAAAATTCATGTACTTAACTCAATAGAGTTTAAGCCATGCCATCCCGGTATCTTCACATTAAAGATGATTAATATCCTAACTGCTATTGCTATATAATTAGGTCAATCTACATCGATACACCTTCCGGCCTTTTGAGCGATAAGCAATAGGTCAAAAGGCTTCTGATGATTAATGGGTTTTACCTTGTTGGAAAGGGAACCGTTTGAGGGGCTCGCATAGCCATTGCTGACTGGAGAGTCTACACCGTTTATCCTAGCAGTCACTGATGAATCATTCCCGAAAGGATTCTTCAATGGCGTGCGTTTACCTAAGGGACCACATGGGACTGACTGAGAATTTTTCTCGAACTTCTGCAACGCAAATTGAATGCTGGAAGGCATCGGTTTTCCACGCGCTGCATTGCGCGCTTTGTCTTCATCAACAAAGTTCTTAACCAACTTTTCTAGACGGTTGTTATCCATCGTGGGAGATTGCGCCAGCAACTCGATGGGTTTTGCAGGCGGTTGTGGCTTCAACATCGATCTACACCCACGAAAACAAACATCATATTAAAAAGATTAACCCACATATTGGATTGCAATCGAAGGTAAGGTGATTACCCTAATTTGGATGTGTCCCCGGCAGCATGACATGAAATCAAATCAGCTGGTCCAAGGCCGCGACTTTTCCAATTCTGATAGATCGCCTCCGCCTGATCGCTAATCTGCTTCGCAATCGCCGCAATATCTTCGTCCGGATTTCGTCGCGCGGTCGTTGCCATCGTAGGGGCATTCAAACAAAAATAAAAACTAAAAACAAATAAAGACGGCCCTCGAAGCTACCCAAACGGTGGCATCACTTGCTGCAATTTATCTTCATTTGTAGTCTACACCTACGAGAAACGAGAAGAAACATTTTGATTAGAAAGGAAACAACCAGCACGAAATATGATGTTCATAGAGACCACGACATAAATTAATGTGCTAATATCTTAATTCAACGACGCGTGAACTTTCTCTTGCGTTTTGACTCGCAACAATCAACAACGATTTGATGATTGCGAAGAAGAAATAAAGAAGAATTAAATTATGTTGAGAATAGCAGAAAACATTTAAAATCTACATGGTTAGCTGTTAAATGGGTAAATACGTTGCAGGCACGCGCGTCTCGATTCCGATAAATCACAATTTCTTTTATGCAAATTTCATGTAAATCGTGGATTTTACTTACGCGCCGTCCAACGGCATCTCACATAATAAAATTCTAAGATTTCGCATTTGCAGCTTCTTTGCAATACACCGTGTAACAAATTTAACGTAAAGACTCATATTGCGGTGAATATTTAATAAATATTTGCCGGATATAGCAAAAATATGTGTAAAAGAGACAATGCGGAAAACGTGAGAATGTAGATGCACGATGCAACAATGGTGCATGGCATGTCGACACTATCTATAAATGGCTACGGGAATGATGTATAACCACCAGATGATATAAAACCATCGATAACATTTGCAGTTATCAAGCATAAACATGGAAATGACACTTATCACAACTGTAAACGCAGTGAAATACAAAATATTCCTTTATAAATGCACAATTTCTTCATTGCGGTTGAATGGCTCGTAATTCAACTCATATGGAAAGGTATTGCATTTACATTGAAATTCGCATTCGCGCTGCAACAAAGAAATAATTTCTTTGTTTTACACAAAGAACAAAACTCTCTTGTGCGAAATCCAGATTGGAGAGTAAACTATTCGAGATTTAAGCCTGAAATTATAGCGAAGGAAAGCACGAGAAGAAAACCAAACAGTACTATTAATACGGCTGTAATCGAGGACATGTGAATTCCGACGCAAACGCATGAAAGCAAAGTAAAACACTTTAAATACGCATTAATATAGATTTGACGCAATTTGTTACTTTCGAGCATTGTTATTTTAAAGGTGTTTTGTGTGTTCACACTTTTTCTTTGAAAAAAGATTCCATTTCGGGACATTTACAACGATAAAATGACGAAAAAACCTCATAAACTTATACTTTAAGCTAAAACACGCACGTAAAACTCAACAAATTGAAACAAATTAAATTACGTGTAGACCGACCGTTTGCCTGATTTGGTCCATTCTAGATCAAGATTGATGTGATTTATTTAATGCGTCACTAATTTGTACCATTAGTACCAAAAGTACAAAAGCGTGTATTGAACATGTTGAGATATTTTACACCTAACCCATTAAAGGATTAGCACATTTACATCAGGATGGAAAAGGTGGAAATATGCGCTGTTAATTTCGCCAGCTAATTCGGACGTGTTTCCAATTGTCCGAAAACAATGCATGCCAACTTCCGCCAGAGCAGAGCTTCCACTCGGCATCATCCGCAGCAAGGTGTAAATTTTAAATATGAATTAAATTCTAAACTGTAAAGCAATATAAAGTAGAATCACAAACAGCACTATTTAGTTCCCAAATAAAGCGCATTTATATATATATATATATATACGAGTATATTGCAGGAATTTCTGCGACAAGAAAAAAGTCTGTCATTGTCCTCGTAACTTGCTACATATTATGATACTAGAGCATTTTATCCTTCCCCAGGGTGCCTCTGCAATGGTAGCTGACATAGTAGTAGTAGACAGACATGGTAGTGGACAGTAGCTGCTGTCTTGATAAAATGCACTCAAAGCACAAGGCAAAGAGCATAGCCGGAAAATAAAGCAAGAAAACCAGGTCGACGTTGAGCTAGGCAGCAATGAGCGCAGCAGGAAGGTATTAGATCGTCATAATTTTTTCCGGGCAACTCTAGCCACCGTTCAATCAAACACTTCTAACTTAGTTTTCTAGCGAGCTGAGTATCGAATATCCTGAACTTTTTTGGACAATATATAGCGGAATAAAAGAGGAAAAGTTATAATAGTTATAATAGGAAAAGTGTGAATGAGAAAACGCAGCGGAATGCGGAAAATTCAAGCACGTCGTAAACCTGCACGCCGCTTGAGAATCCTGAAGAATTGCAAACACAAAGGCTCCAGAAAATTCCAACTCTAGATTTTAGACTGGACAAGTAGTAAAGCATAACCTATATATTTTACATAGGAAGTTGAGTAGAAAGCTTAAGAAAAGCATAAATTCCATCAAACTCACACTTAACTTCATTCAAGTACTTATAACCAGCGTGATTCATAAGAAAAACTTAACTCAAGATCTCACTGTCAATTTCCCCAATTAGCAATTAATAAATAACTGTAGTTAACAACCACTCCTGGCTGCACTAAAAACATTACTTCAATTACTCTTGACATGCCTGCAGGTCGAAATTCGCTGGAATCAATTGTCTGCTGCTTGATTCTCAATCAGACGTGAAAGCAAAGCCAACACTTGAAGTAAAAAACTCTCCACTCGTTAGGTTTTTACTCTTAACAGGCGTTCTGTGTCTGTGCGCTCGATTTGCATGAGAAACAAGCACACGCGCTGGAATCATAATCGAAAATGCATTCGAAGACTTCTCAAGCCGAATGAGCACTTAACCGATTAGACATTGAGGCATTGCACCATTAACCGGCGTATATTAAGTCACGAACTCACGACCGCTTTCATCCTTTTGGCATCTATTTTAAAGCGAGAATTTAATACATGTAATCCACGCGAACGCAAGCGGGCGGACGCACATACATACCACACGCACTGCAATTATGCAACTTGTTTGAAGAGTACTCGCGTATTAATTCAAACAGAACTGAGGACTCTAAAAGTATGGCTGTGGTACTTAATGGGAAAATACCATAATTGATCAACGACAGATTAATTAGGTTGGGAATGATATTTCAATAATACTTCATTATTAATTTATATTGCTCTGAAGATCAAATATTTAGCAAAAAACCCTCCTAGATCCGTTGCTTATTACTTAGAGACATTGTGATTCTAGAATACAGCAAAGTTTCAAGGAGAAGCTCTCAATTTTAATTGATTAACAAAGCTTTGAATTTTAGAATAAATGTTTAATGAAGAAATATAATTTTATGAATAAGCATGATTTATTTACATGTTTGGATTATTCTGTTGTATTGAAACCGCAGATAGAGTACAAATTCCATTTTATAATGCCACCCCTTTGAACTAAAATCTTCTTGACCATGTTTTGTATATTAATTCCCAAGAAAACATATCTATATAATAATAAGAAAATAGTGATAATGTGGTGTAGTCCCCAAGCTATAAAAATCAACCATTGCATGTTGCTTGATGCAGAAAAAACACCTGATTTAGTTAAACTATATTATTGGAAACCATCGTTCAAGACGCATTTTTGCCTTACTTTGTTATCAATTGAAAACTGCATTAGACGTTTTATACTTTTGTAATTCGTAGAAGAATAAATATTTTATCTAAATTAGTTTTTACGTAATTAACTATTAAATAAATTATGCAAATGTTCAAGCATAAAAATTATTTCCATCCTTGCGTAATTTTCTATAGTTTATGTGCTATAAATTTTATGTTACATTGTACAGCAATAAATTGTGAACTTTTCGTGAGAATTATATTATTCCCCGAAAAAAGCAATTAATCTCGCTTAGGTAATTACAAATGGTTTCAATTGTGAGTGTATTTATTAAGCATTGAGTAATCCTAATAATGTTATCACCTGACTTTATTTGCATCCACGTGTGCTTAGCATACTCAACAAACATGGCGCGCGAATTGATGTTGGTACGCAAATATTTGAACGTAACCAGGGCGTGCAGGAATTCTTGCACTTAGCAAACTACTTACAAGTTGCTAGTAGATGTTGAAATTCCACTGAAGTCAAACAAATTTAGTATGCAACGCGCATTCATTCATACATTCGTGCTGTAACCTCTCTTTTATATAAACAAGAAACAATCGGAAAGAATTTCGATTGCATGCAATTTACACTTGAAAACTATTTCCGTCCCCAATCTACTATTAGCATGTTTAATTTTAGTTGGATTGTTTATTTCGATAAGTCAAAGATGAAAAAACGAGGTTGATTTAGTTAAAGAGGTGTGAACGTTTTTAAATGCTTCAATATCGAGCATACGTGGTGCGGGCGCCGTTTATTTACCACTAAACCTTTCATGTGCTAATAATGTAAATTCTCATCGAAATTCTTAATTAAGATATCAAAGACAAAGTGCCGAAGAAAGTAAATTTAATTAAGATTAATAATGGGCCAGGTGAAAAAACTAATCTGGTGAAAACATTTGTTCCTCACAAACAAAATTGATCCAACTTTCACAAATTTTAGATAAATAACTAAGCCAATTATAAAAGATCCTGTTTATCACTGAAATTGCATAGTTTTTGCAACAATTTTCACCTTCCACAACCAGCCCTTTGACAAAAATAAATATATACTTAAACAAATAGCATTTGTATAACCACATTTACCCGTTTTTAGAAAAAAAAAAAAAAACAAGAATTTCAGAGAAAAAAATTAGATTAAAAAGTAAAAACCTACCGTTGCCTTGAGTGAAAAACTGATTGCATTATTGCAATTTACATCAAAATTATAGATACATTCACACTTTTGTATTAATTTGTTGGGTACTTCACAAAAATATAAAGAATGAAATTCAATAAACTAACACATCTATCTCACTAATTTGTTGTGGAAGTTAACAAAAATGGAGAAAAGATGGTTTCTTAAGCACATTGTAAATTTTTCAATGCGTCAATATCGAGTACATGTAGTCATGTGGGCGTTTGCGCTTTAATGCCTCAGAACCTTTGATATGCAAATTATGTAAATTCACATCAAGTCATGTCATAATCAAGGTACCAAAGACCAAGTACAGTCAACACCCACAACAATGATATTAATTTCCACTAGGTTCATGCACCAAAAACATGGGTGTACTAAATTATAGACTTTGCAACGTGTAAATTGTAAACAATGACCTCGAACACCAAAAATACATCATACACTTCACGCTTACTGCATAAGTTTATACACATTCACTTACGACTTACAATTTACATATTGTCTCTCTACGCTTCGGTTGATCTCCTATTGAACTAGACTGTCATGTTTCTTTGATTACTGATTAGAAAATAAATATGAATTGAATCAAACACGAATATAATAAGATAAGCAAGAACGCTGTCTGTAAAATAATTGAACAAGAATAATAGCAACCAATGAATATAATATATTGCCAATCATAATAAATCGTGGTTGGTAATAAAGTTATATTTGAATGTTTCAAGTTTAGAAACCAACCGGCGTAGAATCGACTTTGATCTATGTCATCGTGATGAAATTAGAATCAAACAATCGCACAGCACACAACGTAAATTAATTATAATTAGCTTTGAAAAACTATGCATTATTCATGTTTGATGCGCACACGTGCATATTTAAGCAAGTACTGAACCAAAAATAAACAGATTAGGTAGGCTAGGTACTCAATCAAGGAAATTATGTAATTAAGTCCATGTTGTGGTACTTTATGCAGGTTGAAACAATTGTCATGTTAAGAAATGGAAATTATTACAAGCGCGTGAGGAAAGAATGAAAAGTTAAAGGGCAAATACAAGTGGCCTATATATCTACATTTTACTGTAAGCGTGGCTTTTAAAATGTAAAGTAGCTGTTGGATGCGTGACTGGAATTGGACTAATAACGGGTGGACTTGCAATGCACAAAACGTAGGTGGAATAAATGATGCTATAAAAATTAATCAAGAGTGAACTAAAATAATAGAATTCGAAATACAATGAAGGAAGTGATTTGATGACGAATGATAGTCAGTTGAGTGATTGGTATTTGTTTGCAATCTGAATAAGCCACCTAATTTAGCCAAGGCAATTTTTCCGTGAGCTATTTTATTTACAATTTAATTTTTAGTAATTCACTAAATGGAGCTGGCTCCATCAATAATGCGTCTAATTGTAGTAGTGACAGCAAAGCGAATATTTAGAAAGAAAAAGTTCGAACCCACCCTTATAGGTAACATGCAAAATTGTCATTACTGGTTATATATTGCAAATAAAATTCAAGTAATTTCATCATTTTAAGACTAACTTGTTGAAGTAAGATGAGCAAACAATCCCATATATGCATATTTAGTAAACACTTAAGTTATTCGCATTTGTATTTAGTGCAACTCAAGGTACAAGTTAAATTTGTATAATATTATTGGTTAACAGTTAAATTTACCTGTCATAAGTCACTCAGTAGCTTGCGAAAACTATAGGTTTTTTAGAGAATTATTTTTAGAAAATCAAATAAAACTATGCCAAACCAAACAAGCAAAATGCCACTCTCTCTTTTTTGTATTCTACGCGCAAGAACTACTCACACAAGATTCTAAACAATATAATCCAAACAAATCTAATAATAAATCCAACATCAACTTTTTAAAATTCACTCAAGACGCCATCGCTTTCCTAGGCCATATTTTCTTGACATAAATGACACAACTCTACCCACAAAGAAAAAAACGAGATTGAGAAAATTAAAACTTTTGCAATTTTCCGCATCGCGATGCCATGCAATGTTTTGCGATGCTAAACGAAGATGAAAACCACGTACGTAAACGGAGCGTGAATATCACGAAGACTTCTTTGGAAACTCTCCTTTGCAAGAGGAAACTGATTTTAAACTTTAAATAAAACAATTGCCGAGTAAAGAGAAGGAAATTCTTTTACGGTACAGAATAATAAGACAAGAAAAATAATAACAAAGAGTAATGCTGCTGGAGAATTGTTTAAACTGTAGAGCGTTTTCTACGAATTGAAGTAATGTAATCAAAGAAGGTAAGCTGATCTTGTCAGTTTACGACATTCTATGCTGCATGTGTATAATTTTCAAATTTAAACTTGCTATTCATCAGTAATAGAAACACTAAAAGACAACATCGGATACTACTTAAAATCACTATTGACATTTTAATACTTTCTGTGCCGATGATTGTAAATTTGTTACTCATGAGCGATAAAAATTATAAATAAAAAACAATGTAGTTAAAAATTTAAAAATATTATTATAATTTCAGTAAATCTCAGTAAAGATTTTAAAACATTCAATGCATACTTTAGATGGTAGATTGTGCGTTAGTCAGTGATTAGGTTTATTAGAGTTGATTAGGATAGAAAGTCATTACACATCATAAAAACCAAATCAAACTTCTTCATATCCGTAAACTAACTAAGTGCGTGAACGCCTCCAAACAATTTGACGCTTACTACTAATAATGTTCCTAATGCAATAGACATCAGACTTTTTGAAAAGCCACGCAGAGGTGGCTAGGAAACTCGTAATTTCGCAGCGCAGCATGAACGATACTAATGACTTGTTGCGACTAGAACAAAATAGAATAGAGCAGAATGTACGCCCACCAGCAAAACAAACGCAGCACACATTCAGCATCAGCCCAAGCTGAAACCTAACTGACTGCTAGTTAGCAAAGTAAGTCAGAAGAAAAGCGTTTCAACAACACAAATGCGTGGCACACGCATGGCCCACCGAAACACATTTCCATACCACTACACATACTGGCAGCACATATTTCACAGAATAAACTACATCATAACAATTTGCGCAACGCCCAAAGCCCGCACGAATTCATAAGCGGCATATAAATAGAATTATTGCAAGAAAAAGACGCCGTAAACACAGAGAGACAAACAGTTAATAGTAGTCTGACAGTCCGCTATTCACATTGCATGCAAAATGCAGTCAGGACGAGCCAAGAACCAGTTAAAAGCATTAAAAGGTTGTGGAGTTGTGTGAGACGAGGTCGAATCAACAAGATACTTTAAGTCGATGGAAGAAAGAAAAGTGAAACGATCCATTCATGAATATGCAGCGGAGTGTATCATGATCACTTTTGTCCATTACGGAATTCTATTGTCCCGTATTGTCCACTTGAACCAGCTTGATTAAGTAATTCAGAGTAATTTGAATGCTAAAGTAAACCGAAAACTGAACCTACCTAGATTTGCATATTTGATTCATGTTTCTATTTTCATCAAATGATTCATTTATAACACGAGGCTCTCATTGCTTATCAGTTGAATTGAGACAAACGTTGACATTTAACATTTTGTAACGATAATACGGGTAAATTTATATATAAACAATGTTCGAATAGATTGATGGATAGAATTGATAAAATTTCTGAAATTTTATACTGATAAATAATTATAATTCTACGTTTTAAGAGAATAAACTTCAAAATTGAAGCACGTAATTTGTTTCATCCGAAATTCAATGCTAGAGCCAATTTAGTTTGCAAAATTAGAACAACAGATATGTTTTTCTCAAATAAAAACTATTTTACGCAGGAAAACACGAACATAATAGTGACACCTTCCTGAGCCAAAAAGCTTCAATAAATGGTGATAATTCAAAAACTATTAGACTTATTGTCTTAAAATTTGCATGATCCTGTGTAGTTTATTCCGTACAAAGTTTATGGAAGCAAAAATATGCAATGGAATAAAAATAGGCATAAATTATCCATTGGTATTGTCACGATTGTCTCTAACTCTACGGAATTAACCGAATTGCGAGCCGAGTTTGTCTCTGTTCATTTGTGCCCTAGATACTTTTTTCTATTTGATATTGTCGTAAAGCAATCCATGCCACGCCGCTTCGGGCAC